>KZ538133.1:0-47034 GCA_000934665.2 Catajapyx aquilonaris
CAACGACGGGTCTCTTCTGCCTGCGCACTCACTCACTCGATTTGTAAACAGTGGCAACAATGGAAGCGCTCTCCATGGGCTGATGTTTGAATTGACCCGCCGGACGGGGTTGCCAGGGAACGGGCTACAATATAAGCAGCTTAGGCCGAATTTGTCAATAACTAAAACGACAAAAAAGTTTGATCACCCTGTATTAATAGCCTACCAAGCAGACATACCATGAGTGGTAAATCTAGGCCTTATTCCTGATAGTCCTGAAGGTACTTTGCAAGCTTGTAAGGACTGAGGGTTGTGAGTTAAATTCAGGCCTATTCCGCATGGTCAGAACACAAAGTCGACAGGCTAGATTCTTACAAGGAGGCGACCAATAATTGGCTGCCTCCAGACCCTTCCCCACACTTTCCACCTCAACAATCACACTTCCCCATTTCCACATAAACCTCCTGGTAGGCCGGAGATGGTCACCAAGGCAGTAGCAGTAGTGGAGGGATGTGGAATTGTTGCAAACAACTTTTGCTCCTCTGTGCTTCCCTCTCGCACAAACTTGAGCAGTATTTTCAGACACCGAGTAGAATGATGGTAAAATCAGGGGTGACCACATTTAAAAATATTCCCACTGGTGAGTCACACCAGCATGCTAGTGTGCAGTGGGGTATGCTGGTATAAAGTGGGGTTTGTAGGTAGTTCTGATATATATTTTTAAAAAGGTACATGGTGGCAGCAAGACCTGATTGAATGGACTTGTGCTGTGCTCCCAAGATTTATGACATGGAGTTCTATGACACTTCACTGAGACCATTTCTCAGGAGCTTTGGAATAATCCTTGAAAGAGATATTCACAGTTATGGTGGCCTAGAGATGAACAACACACATGATACTGGCTGAGCCGATACCCCTGGGTACAATGGCCTGCCGTTCCGCGCTACATGCAAAAATGTACTAAATGGCCAGACCAAACCTTATGCTAACCAGGACCAGCATTTGCTCACAACCATGGGTTCTGGAGAGCTTGCAAACCAATACTTACTGGCTGCCACACCTCTTTAAAAATGGTCCGCTATTCAGCCATAAAGCATTACACAATTGTGTTGCAAACCTTCTCCTTACCCCAACCCCCCCTGTATGACCTATAAAACAGTGTGTCATCGGTCAAAACCCCAAGTCACCCACTGGGCAACCGAGCATCTCCCTGCCCCTCCCCTGCCCATTGCGGTATAGTACCTATAAGCGTGGCTCGGTGCAAGAGCACCCCTGAGGTGAGGTCGACGGCTGCGGCCGTGTCCTGCCCTGAGAAGAGCAGCAGCACGTTGAGTCCAGGGTGGTAGACCAGGGCGTGCCAGGCCTCCTCGGAGCCAGCCAGCGGGCAGAGGAGTCCGGACTCGGTCACGGGCACTGCGGGGCCAAAGTCCAGCTCCGGGACCGGGTGGTGGTAGTGGGGGCAGCAAGAAGTGTTGGGGACAGGGGCCGCCCCTGCCGCGGATGGTGGCGATGCGGACGAGGAAGCAGAGGCCGAGGAGGCCGGCCCCCACTCGTCGTCGTCGTCGCTCGACATGGCCACCGAGTACCAGGAGGACAGAGTCCTTTTTTGATGGGGGTGGGCTGCAGTGCAGAACAGGTCTTGTAGTTGTGGTACCAGCCCAGCCAGCCAGCCCTAGAACAACGTTGCCTGCCCCGTCTGCCTTCTTTTCTTCCTCTCCCTCTTCCCTTCCCCCCCTCTCCTCCCTTCCCTATTCTGAGCCCAGCCTGGCTGGATGGAAGGAGGAGGAGGAGGAGAACACCCGTCCGGATGCCTGCTGGGGGATCCAGGGGCCAATGCGCATGAGCAGCAGACATGTTGGATCCCAAATGAGATGGCGACGATGGCCATTGGTCGGAGAGGATGACATGACTGAATTGGGCGAGGACACAATATGGCGCAACTGGCAGGGGTGCCAGGGACAACTTTTCATTGCGTTTTTAAAGTTAAAGTGATGTTATTGGGATAGGGTCCTCATTAGAGTGTGCGGAGATGTGCAGCTGCACAGATAATGTGTGCGAAATTATTGTAGTTATAGTTAGGAGAGGTTTGGATGGTTGCCGTTAGGTGGGGACACTTCCATATCCTGATGAACAAAAAATGGCGGGTGATTCGAGAGCTGCCCTGTGGGACACTTACCGATGTCCTTTACGACACCGAGGCTACCTGCATGGAAACAACAGGCGTTACGTCTGTAAGCACTACAGTGAACAGCAGATGAATGTTCGTCGCTGAACAGTGACACTTGATAGAAAATCATCATATATGGATACATGCTAAAATTTATCAATTACATTATTGAATGTCAAGAAATGTATGAACTTTCACTGAACATTCCTGTGCTACTGGTTGTTATTAAGCTTCGGGATAGAGAATACCTTTCGGGCTTACCTTATCTTCTTGTATTGGTCAGTTATTGTTCGTGCAGAAAATTCTGTGACAGGTTTTGTACTTGGGCCGTGACAGGTATTACTGTAGGCTACATACTTAGTTGTTTCCAACATCAGGGCCATAATATTATAGATGGATAAGAATTTTGAACAGCTCCAGTAGATTTTTCTGTGCGACTTATAACACTGTTATATTATGAGACTATAGATATTTAAATATAAATTTTTTAAAATCCTTGATGCCGACGGCACTTTACACTTCAGATTTCTCCCATTCTGTGGCAGTGTAAAAGAACTCCAGAGTTCGTGTCATTCGAGTTAGGAAGAGGAATTGAGAACAGCTTGCTTGATCCCAACTAATCCGGACCCGGCGGGAGAGATTTAAAAACTTACTCCGGAATAGGTCTCAGGGAATGACGTCACATTTCCCCCCACAAGAATTTTCTTCTTGGCACTCTCCAAGCCACCAAAACCTTCCTCCTAAAGTTCGCAGGCTTTAGCGAGGCTCAAGAAGTAGAGAAGCATGCTGTGCGTCATTTAACACATAAGGAATGTGCCGAATATGTGACTAAAGAGACAAGTCTTTGATGCGTACAAAGCTATGACACGTCATTATGACAAATTGCAGGTTGGAAAATCGTGTTATGGTGTGTCTGAACATCAGAAGATTGATAACATGTTCATAATATATCCGCGATGAAAACACACTTCTTTGCCTGTGATGAAAAATACAATATTCCCTTCTTGGGTACTCAGGAAGTGGGTTAAATATGGGTGACATAGGCTACACACATTAAACCCATATACCAACAAATTTTGTGCTTTATATTAATAAGGATTCATAACACAAAAGTAAAATGAAGATCTCAGATTAGATTGTTAACGTTCTATAATCCACTGTAGGTGTACGCTAGTACGCAGTCAATAACCCATAGCGCTTTTGCTCGTCGTCTTTGTTAAGGGTGTTCCAGCAGTTAGTTGTTCCGATATCATGGTTACGATGAAGTCTGTTAGCTTTTTCCATACGTCTTTCACTTTGGGAGTAATAACTACTGTAGGCTCATTTTGTATGACATCGGTCATCACTTTGAAGATATCCTGTAAATGAAAGTCACAGGGTTGAAGTGTTAATCACCTGCAGAAAGGAAGACATATCCGATAGAGTTTTACCTTAAAAGCCTGAATGTCGTGTACTCCTCTTTCTCTATGTTGCCTACCAAATTCGACAAGGAGAGACTTTAGAGAAGCCTCATTTTTCCCCGTATATCTTATAATAACGGAGAGTGTACTCATTATACTAAATGCGTGACGAAGGAAGTGACTGTTTCCCGACAGTTCTTCCAAGGGAACGTCACGTATAGAAAAGAATTGCTGATACCGAGGATATCGTCGGAAAAATCTGAAAAAATACAAAATATACTGCTTCCCATATACACAGCTATTTCATAGTGTGTAAATGTAGGTAGTTTTTTTTTGTTGTCTTGGATTGTCTTTTGTCCCCCTCCCCTCCCTCTCTCATTAGGAAGCTATACTTACTCGAGTAACACAGCACTTCCAATTTTCTTCTTCAGTAATTTAACTTGGTCCCAAATACTGTTTGCAATCTGGATTTCTTCTTCATTAAGAGATAGGTTCCAACATGTCCCGAAATGTATCTGAAACTAACATGAAAGTCTGTTTAGGTTAAGTCAACAGCCAGCAGAAACCATTCCGCGACGCCATTTTGATGTATTATGTTGAACCTTCTATCTATAAAAACTTGGCAGTGACTGTAAGGTATGTCCCAACTGTAGCCTATTCATATATCCAAAGACACCATAAGAATTCAATCTAAGATCACAGCAAATATTTTTAATAACCCTGAAGAGTAATTGCAAAAAGGACGTATTGCTTAATGATAAGCCTATTATTGTCAAAAATTGCCAACCACTGCCAACAATTCAATATTGAAACACATTACATGAAATAATTTTGCAAGGCTGAATAAAAACCTTATATCTCCTTATGATGAATGTCCGTACATCGTTATACACTACCGTCTTTAAGTAACACAGTGTAAGTGCTTAATTTTATCCTTTGAGTTTACCGTCTGAAGCTTTGAGATGGTATACTGTGGACAGTATCTAAATGGCTAGAGCCTTATGTACGGATAAAATTATGTAACCTGTACATTACGGGTATGTTTATACTCACTAAAATAAGAAATCCAAATAAGACCATGGAGTAGTGGTGTTGGCAGACGGAAATACTGGCCATGACTGAATATATTCCTTATCACAGATTACTATTTAATATCCCTGTTATTGTAAAAGTAATCGGTAAAACAAGTCCTATTGTATGCAATACACGCAGCATGTAACAGTATACTTTTCTGATGGTATACCATTAAACACCGTAGACCTTAGGCCAGCAGGGTGACATTATGCCACAGCAATTTTTTTGCAATGAAAACTGAAGAGTCAAACTGTAACAAGTCTTTGTCAGAAAGGTATAGTATCATCAGAGGTTCCGTAACAGTGGTTTTATTGGAAAGTTTTTGTGCAAATTAAGCAATAATATAAAAATTGTACCAGAATAACTGCTCATTAGAGTTACATCGATAATTTAATTGTACTCGCAATTATTGGATGATTGGTAAATTGTAGCCAGTGCCTGCCAAGCAACCATCGTTGGCGCCAATAACTTGTTGCCTTATTTGTAGGAATTTATAGGACATTTCAACGCTGATACCATTATCTCAGTACTCTGTAGCTTATACCAAAAGAATTCCTTGACCCACTCAACACGATATACATGTACTCACGTCGGATAATTTGAGTATAAACCTGGTCTTGACAATAACACAAAGTTATCTTTACCGCTGAGAAGTATATTGTTCAGTTGGTTAATCCCTTACCAAGGAAAAAAAGTCCTTCAGTGTTCTGAATCAGGTAGGCCTCATGTCTAGGCCGAAAATGACAGCAACAAATCCTCATTGCTGTAATTTTTCGTTTTTCGGTTGCTGTAACATATTTATGCAATTGACTTGTCATAAATCATAATATACCACACCAAATGTCTATTTAGCAGCAAAATACTGCAGTGCCATTTTCTGCTCTTGTTTGTAGTTTCTGTGCCTGTAGTGTCTTTAAACAAAGTTACCGGTATATGATTTGATTGCCGAGAAATCTATTGAAGTCGATGTTTGGTTTTTGTTAAAATGAAGAAACAATATTTTAATATATGCTGGCATATGGTTGAGACTTTAAGAAAATTTATTGCCAGTATGCCCGTACGGAGTACTACAAAAACATGATTTGGGTTAAAACGCTGATTTGAAGCATGACGAGAATCCAAAAAAGCGAACCAGTCGAATGCGAAGATCCATCACACACATCCTACAGAAAATAAATAACAATTACGTATTGCAATTATTGGATAAAACATTACCGACCAGCATTTTATTATCCAGCCACTTACATGGGATATGCCTTCCAATTCCTCTAATAACTGTTGCCGCCATTTGTCATCCATCATTTCACTCAACTCAACTGATGTTCGGCAAGCTACAATGTCATGGTAGAGTCTGAGGGTGAAGCAAATCACAAATAATGGTTGTACTATAAATGATTATTATTGTTGCAATATACTGTACCACAGACTATACAAGCCCAGTATAAAATAATTTTGCTGAAACAATGGTTCTATAGCATCACAAAAGAACTCACTCGCAATTCAGCTCTTTTCTTTTCTCTTCAGTTGGGGCGCTCCTTATTTTTTGATAATCTGCATGCAGTTGGTTTAAACACGGAGCTTCCTTGTGGTAATGCTGGGGGCAGCTTGTTCTGAGGAAAACTGTATAAATATTTTACAAAGGGCGTATTACGATTGGCTTTGATCATAGCATGAAATTGCAAAATCCCCTCAAGCACCATTTTTTTTCTCCCAGAAAAATATTCCGCCCCCAAAAAATGGGAATATTAACAACACGCCCCTTCCCGTCAGTATACTGTGGTGAATCATAGCCATAGCCGCACAATCAAGATGTAACTGCATATTATCTTAGTATAAATCAGGATGCCATGACGTGGCTGACTGAGGACGTCATGTTGAATCTGTCGTTTAGCTTAATGACATATTGGGCCGATGACAAGGATCACGCATGTCACTATTCTCGGAAACATTTACATATCTGTCAATGCGTAATTTCCGATTGACTCATTTGTGGGCGTAATTTTTTAAAGATAATATCTGTGACAATGCAGCTACCGACACGCAAAGTAAAACCTAGGCCATTAATGAAATATTATTACACACTATGTTGTGAATGTGGTATGTGACACAGTGACCTAGATTCTGTACTCGAGACATGTTATGCTCTACCACCTGCCTCTTGAAATTGAAGCTGCCTGTACGTGTCAAATTCACCACCCGGCGTACACGGTCTTGAAAATCAATGAACTGAGAAATGTTGTGCTATTATAGGCTGCATGGAACCAACTCTGAACGTTTTCATGAAAGAAACAGTCTGGTGAATTTGAAGGGAAAATATTGGACTCACCTGTTAGCACAATTGCACAAGTCAACACCAACTTCATATTTCCTTTGACTAAACTGCACAGCTCACTGAATTAAGCGTGTTCAGGTGAAAAAAAATTTCCAATATTGCTCTTGCCAGAAGAAAAGACTAATATTATGTCGCTTGGGTAAAGTGGAAATGCAAGCTAGCTTCAAAGCCGAACTTTACGCTTTGATAACGAGACCTTTTATCTCTACTTGGAAAGATAGACAGCAGGAGAGTATTGCTCACCTGCCTTCATCCATCTAGGTGGCGCCAGGATACTGATAAATTTCCCCCAAAATACCTAGACTTCCTGCAAGTTATCAGTACATTCGAGCAGAAGTTGGACTGGGATACTTTGGCTACGCCCTATCCTGCTATTGTACCAAAGGACACACCTGGTGAAAATGACATATCTATTACCTTTAATACACTGTAATCTCATGCAATTACCAGCCGATGATCCTGAGTCTACTGATCTTGCCTGGATTTAGTCAGGACTGCACCTTATCAAGGAGTGTCCCTGGGTATACGACACGTATCAATTTGAGCAGAGTCAATTTCTCCACAAATTGCTCCCCGACGAGCATGTTGACCAAGAGACGACACTTCCCCATCCGATCAATGCCGTTCTATAATTCCAACATCAGGTCTACAGCTGCACGAAAAACTGCATTATTTATTTGTAACATTCAATAGACCCCGCAGATTTATTCGGATAAGTAAACCTACAGGCATGACAAAAATAATGTCATCCTTAAAATTGCAGTGTCGTAATCAACTAAGGGCAGCTGAGAAACACTCATACATTTAAGAGGATGGACGTCCCTGATATCAATATTGACCATGTAATTAATTACAGCAGGATGTGATATATCTTCCTGGAAAATATGGAGCCGTAAAATGTCTTGGGACACATGGATGGGAATAATAGTCTAGGTTTCTCAAGAGACATGTGATCACGTGGGCTAATGGAGGTACTTTGCGAGTAAAGCCAGCGGGTTAATGGGTGTTAAAACCGTTGTCCAGAGGATGCATTATTTCCAAGTTTATGACGTTTTAGTCCATCTGATAGATAGGTTTGTTGCACAGCAACTTTATATCTCCCGTTATTTTCTCCAGCATTTGCAATGTTCAAAGAGCCGCTTAAATTCTAAGTGGCAAATTAAGTTGGCGGTTAGAAATAATATCATGAAAAATCTAATAGGTACTGTAATATTACGATGATGCATGGTATTACGAAATTGAGAGGTTTTTTTTTAAAAAAAGTTATAAATACATTCCGGCATGCATTTATTTTTCATAAAGGAACAGAATTCTTGGCATTCGCGAAGGAAGCCCGCGAGTTACAGGCACGAAACTTATTGACTTTCTTCGGTTGTTCGCTAAGTTGATCTACAGAAATGGTCTGCAAGAAACCGCCCAACTTTCTGGAATCAAACTTTACGTGAATAGATTGCAGAATACCAAGCAAGGCAGTCGGCCTCGATAGCTCGGCTGCACAATAAGTCAAGTTAAGTCTGAGTTATAGGTAGCTCAGGTGGACATTTACGGTTTCATCGGGGACAAAGAAAGTATGTTAAAAATAGCATCTTGCACTCTGGCAATATCGCCTGTGAATGGGATTTTAATGCATAAATATGACGCACGACATGTCGCGACGTAATCAATAGATTGCATTGTCATTCATTTATGTGACTTGAATGTTGCTTGTGATCGCATTCATCGCAGCTGAGTCAAAATAGGGTCCATTCAAAGTATGTCACTTATAAGCAAGATAAATATCGCAATATTAAAAGCACCTTGCCTATTTTGAAAAGGTGAATAATAGTGTGAATTAGGTAAAAATTAAATTAGACACAATATTGCGAATTTGTAACACCAATTTAATTTTTGTTTTAAAAAAACGTAGAGTTGGGGTTTGATTGACCGTACAGTATATGAACACTGTAAATCTGGCTGGAAAAGGCTTCTACCACGAATAAAGTTTCCTTTGAAATGACTGTATATTTCCCACGACACAACTTATCTTCCAGCTTTCTAATTTTGATCAGCGACTGCCATTACCAGCCCACACAAGTCTTTGCTTGATTCTCACTCTAGATTTTACCATTCATAACTTAGGAGGCTTTGATCAACCCTTAAATTGCGTAGGTGTGCTGAAAAGTGCAAGTGCAATTTTTTTAAAAAAGTCTGGTTATGCAAAAAAAGACCAGTTATAATAAAGTTAGCTATAAAGTTCTCTAGCAGCCGAGTTAAATTGATTCGGTAGTCATGTAACAGGCTCGAAGTGAGATTTCAACTCAGATTGACAATTAGCTTCCGAGTTAAGTGGATTGTGGGCGCAACTCGCGTGAAATCCAATCCATTCCCAGTTAGAAACGAACTACCCACTCTCGAAGTCTAACCAATGAAAATGCCCCCATGGTTTCGAACCAAAGGAAATGAAGAGAAAAAAAAACCAGGGACTGGTTGAATGAAGGCCCTAGGGGATTTAATCTAAATCGATGCAACTCCTTGCGCATATTCTCTTTTTGCACCCCCCGCCATCCCCTTCTGCCCCACCCTTTGCCCCCACACCGTCACCAACCCCTTCAGAGCTCAACAGGTGATCAATATAATATTCCGGTACGCTGCACCCATGTCTACAACGTTCCAGAGGCTTCCAGGACGCCATTCAAGGGCAAAAAAGTTTTGGTCAGAGCCAGCTGGAGGAATGCATCTGGCTCGAGTTTGAATTTGTCCAATGGATGTCGAAGTCAGTGATTCGCATGCCCTTGTCGATTTGGAGGAAAGTCTTTCCTGGCCTATAGGACCAAAGGGAACTCATTGTTACAGCTAGCTAGCTTTTCTGACAAAATATTGACATTGTGGTGTCAAACCTGATGAAATTTGGTGTGGAGGTCTGTTTGACTTGCACGTCTGTTACAGTTTGCAAAGCGCTTCTGGGAAAAGCCTGTTTACTAAAATGTGCGTATATGACTGCTCATGCTTTAGTATGAGTACAGAACTGGAGCTTTATTATAATGTGTTGTCATATAATTGCAGCCACTTTTTCTAGGAAAATCTATTAAAATCATATAAGTCTTCAGTTTAAACCAAAACATGTAAAGTAACAAACATTTCCTGCGAATTTTGTTGAGCAATAGGATTAGTGTCAGAGGCAACTTAATGCCTCTGGATGTAGTAATTACTTCACTAAATCAGGAGGATATTATTCCCTCAAGCTCTCATATTCACTTTGAGACATTTTGAGTTTTGAGATCTTAAGATGCTCGGAGGGGGAAAAAAACTACCAGTGGAGCTAAGCTTATGCGTTATTCACTTGACCCTCCATAGAAGTGTTGATAACTTGAGACTGGAGATGCTCCTTTCGCTTTCAAGCATGGGGCTGAGGCATGCTTGAGAATAGGAACCAGTTTGAGAGCTGCACTTTGGCTCGCAGAATCGAAGGATTGTGCTCCCAACAACTGCTGAGAACCGCCTTATCCCATTCAACATTGTGCTTTTTTGAACACCTTTCGCAGACTCTCCACTGCACTGGAATTGGATAAAGGGAAACTATATGTTTGCTTGGAAATTCCGATATGCTCGTAACATTTCTGGGAAAGGAACGGAAAGGTGTGATACTATTGTTCTTCAGAACCAATTGATCATAAAGTACAATATTATACCATTATTTTCAAGTAGCACAATTTGTGATTAAAATGTGATTATCTATGGGAAACTCAGTGGTATTGCGTGAATTTTTGCCTATAAAATCACGTAATATTGCACCTTCCCTTCAACTGCTTCAAGGTGAGGCAGGCATTCAAGAAGGTGCTACTGCATTCCATTAAATCGCGTTTCTTTGATCACTCGAGTGTACGCCAAGAATTTTGCGTGAGTGCCTTAATCTGAAATGATATTGTGCACTATAAATAGCTCAATCTGACGGGGCTTCTCTCGCCGAAAAGCACTTGCCTTTGAGCAGCCATCTCTCCCTACACTGTAGCAATCATTAACAAAAAAATTCCATTGAAAATTCCCTTTGGAACCTTGGCCCCAAGATGGCTGCCCTCCCTATTTCATGGGGAGTGGGGGATGGAGGGGGGCACCTGTTGCCCCTCCCTCCCACCCACCCTATGACGTCACAGGGCGCTCCGCCGTACCAGCGCCCAGGACAGGTGAACGGCGCAACATTCGAGGGGGGAAGACACTCAGTCGTGGTCCCAACCCGTCAGGGGCATCACACACACACGCAGCCAAGCCAAGCCATCCAAGATTAAGCTAGCTCCAGACGGGGAGGCAGGAGAAAAGGCATAAGCACGGAGTCTCTTAGAAGGTACACGGGTTTGTCTCAAGAGCAGTGGGACGGTGGCGCCGCTGAAGTAGCGGCCACAGGGAAGATAATTCCCCTTCGGAACTGCAGACCTCGCATCCATGTGCGCCAACCCTCCTCACAGGCCAGTCACTTTTTCTTAATAAAAATAATTATGTCTTACACTATTTTAATTGAGGAATTTTACATAGGGAATGTCTAGGGAGGTTTTGAGGAACTTGGATTTCAGGCAAGTTGTGGTTTCAGCAGATATTTTTGAAATCGCGATTGTTGGAACAGAATGAATTTTCACTCTTGAAAGGTTCCCGTTACAGCTATGCGGTCTGGATGAATCAGCGGCATGCAGATTATTCAGTCGATTCCGTCAAACTGCAGACTTGCACTGTTAGAACTCCGCTTGATAGATCTCTCTTGTTTGTTAAACCAGATTACATGGTAATATACCAGTGCTTTGACGTTATTTTTACAGGGATGTAACAGTAAAACTACGCATTAATTTTTGCACCTGAATCAGGTTGTGAAAAACAACATTTGCGTCAAAAATGTGTATTCAACGGAACATCATACGCAGGACCTAATAATCTATTGACGTCTGGTATGTTATTGAAATACTGTACAGCTCCCGTAGTTATTCACACATGCTTTGGTTTAGCCATTAATTAAGTGAGTTTGGGGGATTTACTGTACAGGTAAATACGAGGGTAAATACCTGTGTCATCATCAGCATCGAAAACATCATTATGTTCATAGATGTAGTACGTGGTAAGACAATATTACACGCATTTTAATCTCTTAAGAGCTTAGGATAATTTATAGCAAATAATATACGGATACTAAAATTACTATACACATAGATTAGATATTAGACTGATTAGATTTTTAATAGCGCCAAAGGAACATTAGGCTCCGACGAGCGTTATTAAGATGTATGTTATAAAACTTGTGACGCACTCATTTTCTTAATAGTATCGTCTCCAGCATCCTATAACAAATACTCCACAAAATTACATGTCACCTTAATTATTTGTTTAGCAGCGACTCTTCATCAGCAGAGTGGTGTTGATAATAACTCTACCTGCGAGACCGGCTGTTAGGGAATGCTCCCAAGTTCTTCCATTTCATAGTAGCCTACTTCTATTTCCTCATTCCTTAATAGAAAATCGCAAGGTCGCATTATATTGAACGCGATACCTCCAGGTGCATCTGTCAAATACTGCACGTATCCAATAGCCGCGACATCTCAGTTCCAATTTCTAGTGGTATCCCACAACCGACTATGGGAAGTGACATTTGAAACCAAGGGCAGACCCACACATTGCCTTTACATTGTGTAACAAATCTGACTCCAGCCCTGCACAATTGCGATAAAATTCAAAGAGTTGTGCAGGGTATGCCCATTGCCGTAATCCCAGTGGAGAGGCGTTGCAATTACAGGACTCTTCCATGTCCACACTGTTGGGATCAACATGTCGTGCTTCATCACTGATTCACCTCCGGAAATGTCGTTAGGTACAAGCCCTTGATAGTTCTCGCACTCGTAAAAGGACCGTGGGAGTGTGTAATGGTGTTAGTCTGGATAACACTTGTGGGCACGCCACCATGGTTCATCCTCGTATCACTTCTTGCTGGAGTTGACATGTCGTATTGTAAGGCTGCAAATTGCTGTTTCAACAATCATGTAAAAAGGGTGCCTTTTGGGGATTCTATAAATGCGGCTATAGCAAACAACCATGATTCACTCGCTCTGCCCCACCTATATAAACATGTTTTACCAAAGGGTGTAACTATCGACTGTGGCAGGCTCTACACAATCAATATTCAAATATCACGACCGTAATAAGTCAAACAAGATGCATGCACACTGTCCAGGCAGCTGTGAGTAATTTGTAACTGGGGATATGTGTCCATTGTTATAGACTCACTCTGGAGAGTAATTTGAGGTAGAAGAGCTTTTTGCGATGCTGAGGCCACATCCGGTTTTCCTTACCCACTATTTTATCACACCGGAAATGGCCACTTAAGGTTAATGACGTTTTAGGTAGTGTACACCGTAAAGTAGGTGCTATCGGACAAGCACATTCTTTAACATTGATTGGTGAGTGTCCATTCGAACTTGCCTCTTTGTCAATTTTCGGTGGTATTTCTAATATTAAAATAGTATCGACTTTTGCTGAGTATTCAGAAAAAATGATCGGATATGACGGACTGTTTTATTGTTATTTCTGCAAATAAAATGGTATGGCCTCGCCTGAAACGTCGATAAAGAAGAGGACCTATGACGTATGACGTATCACAAATGGCACTATCACCACTTCCTTCTGACCATTTCATCAACTTTTACCGATTTTCATCTGGCGTAATCTGCTGAAACTATGCAGCGCAGCGGAGCTTTTTGACAGCCTAGCTTTTTTTAAAAACCAAAATTTATAGGGTATATTTTGGAAAGAGCAGACGAAGGCATTGCAAGAAAAGGAGAACTAACAAGTGACAAATCCTATAGGAAATAAACCATAAATAACGTTACACAAAGGGGATCAAGCAAAAGCTTTCTTGTGTTCTGTAGAAGCTGTGTAGTATATTTCAGTTAGTAAGTGATAAATATGTCTAACATCCAATGAAAAGCGACCCCATTCATCTTACGTTTTAAGAGGTGTTTGAGTCGGGGCCAAAGGTCAATTTTATAACGTCCACATGATTATGCGTAGTAAAGGCTTATGTGGCTAAAATGTGTGGCTATACTGTATTATGAAAACCGCAATATACTGCATTAGGGGCAAGGTGTGGGTGTTCTAATTTTCGCAGCCGTTTTATTTTGCATAAAAAAAGGTGGGTGTGAAAATTAGACAAGGTAAAAAGGACGTCGTATTTGAACTGGAATGTGTGGTCGGATGGCCATCTGCTACCGCATATTTCCGCTTGGGAAAATTAAAAAAAAAAGTGTGGTACTTTCATATACTTTTCTGAAAATCGACTAATGAGAGGAAAACATGCGCAGTGTGTACATCATGCAAAGGCTGCCTTGTAAAGCAAATTATGCAGGAATTTACCTAGTGCTCAGCTCATAAGTGTGGCTTCCCTTAAAATATTTGCAGACATCTCATTAAGTTAAAAAGCCAATGTAATAAGTAGAGATTTGTACTATAATTGAACCGATAATATAATTAGTGGGTTTTTTTTGAAGAGAGGTTGTTTTCTATGAAAATTCTTACCGCACAATGCGACATCAAGATGAAAGGAACAGAAAATCCTTTTATTCTCTCTCTCTTCTCTTTCTTTATTCTAATTGGACTGAAATCTCTGAAGGCTGCTGAGGTACGATTCTGTAGATGTTCCAACATTACATTTCCATCCTCGAGACCCCCCCAGTCTCCGCTTATCGTCCATCCCACTGAATACAAACGTTGTGATGCATGAACACAAATGCGAC
Organism: Catajapyx aquilonaris; assembly: GCA_000934665.2. Classification (NCBI taxonomy): domain Eukaryota; kingdom Metazoa; phylum Arthropoda; class Diplura; order Dicellurata; family Japygidae; genus Catajapyx; species Catajapyx aquilonaris. The sequence goes on from KZ538133.1 coordinate 14,695, forward strand.
AACAATGGCTCCAGGGGATGGACAACTCAATATGTTTCGGACCATCAATTCTGATGTCCGATCGTTTGATAACAGTTGAACCATGCGTTTCTCCCAAAGGTATGAACGAAACTATCAGCTCGATTGAAATGCATAATGTGAATGGATCAAACCTTGCCCATTTTGTCAGGACATACCGTATATATTTTTTTTGGGTGTACAACCCGCGTGGTTCATGCTGTGAAGCACGTACACATCATTTGCGCTTGCGTCGTTTCTCGCACGAATCTCACGTCCTTCGTTCATACCCAAGTAAACACTCATTGAACATCCCCTCGCAGCGAGGTTGAAAGCCTGTCGTCTCCTTCCAGGGGAATAGATTAGTGTTAATTAGCGTCTAACCACGTTCATTTCGGCCCATTCCGCATTTTGGGCATGTAAAGGATGCACCACTCACACGCCATGCTGATGCGATGCCCAGTCATTCACAAAATTCATAAAACGAGCCATATTTTTTAAATTTTTTTTTACAAATGGCAACTTCTAGTTTGTCAGGGTTGCCAAGTGCAGCGATTCGCAAACATTTAAGTGTGGTATAGATGGGGGTATTCAGGTAGTAGTGGTAGGAGATGAGGGGTTTTGCATGGATCCAGGCCTCGGCCTACTCCACTTACTGGTTGCCAGGTGCAGGGGGGCACCTATAACGAGCTCTATTTATAGCCAACTGTGCCCGCTTCCCGCCAGATCGATGCAGCAACAGGTGCAACCGCGGGGTTGCCAGCTGCTGAGCACGTTGCCGACAAGTTTTTTTTTTTTACCTTGAAAATTTTGCAGGAAACAATTTGCATTCGTGTAGCCTTGACCGTAGACAGAGTGACTGTATGTGCAAATGTTATATTTGGATGGGTTTCCATATCGGAGGTCGTCAGAATATGTACAAAGTTGGGTATTTGAATGTCAAATTGGGTTAATGAGAGGAAAGCCAGTGCAGCTATATGACAATAAGGCTGAGTAATGGTGAATAATTATTAAGCGTTTGAAATAAAACAATAAATATACATATACATTTTCAAATTAAAATTTTGTGAAAATATCTGATGAAGTTCCGGTATTGTCAATTCATAATTAGTTGTCACATTATAATCGCGGAATTTATTTAAAAATAGAGGAAGACATGGGATAATAACAAGAGTAACAACTGATAGTTGGCAGTAGTTCCCCATTTAGGTACAGTATCTATTTAGTCACCTCTGCGTCAGTCATGGACCATTAGCCATCTTGAGCAAGGGATCCTCTTAACTAACTTTCAAGACAACCCTCTTGTGGGCGTGATAATCTGAATCCACTTTGGGGATGAAGCATTAATCGTCGTTTATCCTGACTGTTCAGGGCCAACCGCAAGTCTCCTGTGCTCAGCGCGGACCTAACTTCCAGGATAAAACTTAACTCAAATAGACAGGGATCCCTGAAGGAGGAGCCAACTTGCATAGTCGTGGTTAAAGCGACATTAAGGATCACAGGACGGGTTAGTTAAATGCGAATCATTAAAATGACCACCTGAGGTAAATTCTAAGAGTAGGTCTACATATTTTCTTTAATGAAAGTAACTGGTGCATAATATGTAAAAAACTGACTGCATTTATAAATGCAGGAAAGTAATCAAGAATCAACAATAAATTCGATTTAAGCTGTCAAATTTATTCAGACCATCCACTCTTGTATACAGAGAATATTTGCCGGTGTCAGCGTACTACAGTGTTATGAGGGTATTGTGTTTCATGTCATTAATGCATTATTGCTGGTAATTAGTTCCAATAAACTCTCCTGTTTAAAGGTAGGCATAAAAATGCAAGGCCAATGCAATATCAGTGACGGGGTATGATGCGATGATTAAAAGAATGTGACAGTCGCTGGATATTGAGTTGATAGATGATATTTATTACTCGAGATCTTCAGAAACATCAGATTCAAACGTTGGTTTATTAAATCATCGGTTAAATGTCAATAATAATAGGTTCACACTGTAGTGTAACCTTGTGGATATAACTTGTTAGCTAATAGAGTCAGTCTGGTCTAGTGATTTGAAATGATTTGAAATCTGAAATATCTAATTAGCAATATTTTGGTAAGCAGTGATTTGTTATTCGATGCCCAATAACGAAAGCCGCTATGCCCCAGTTTGACGCATCAGCCTATTTGTACGAATGATGCTGATCAGAAAATCCAGTGACACCTGGTTTATTGGAAATTAAGATTCAGTTACAAAATAACGGCCATTTGGAACGATTTGCTAATCGCATTGTGGTGACGAGATTAGGACATGGTCCAAATCGCCGTTATTGATCGAAGTTTCTGTGAAACGAGTGCATGGAGGCATTCTGATAATTAATCATGTCAATCCGGTCCAGTAAGTTATTATCTGTCATTACTAGAATATTATAGATCAAATTTGAACAATTCACAGCCTACCAAAATCGTAATTTGCCCGTGGTATGGCCGCACAAAATTCCACATGACTTTTCGATTCAGCATGATGTACTGTACTACACCTGCAGTATCACGCACGTATCACATTTCCCAACACCTAGAAATTAATGAAGTAATTATTGGCAGGCCTGCATGGATTAAATCACAGAGAACTCCCGCAGCATAGTTGAAACGAATAACATTCACTGCGGGATACATGGCAAGGAAAGCATAAAAGTATACGCATTGCTAGCAAATTGCACTGTAGGTCTGCCATAATAATAGCTACAGAACAAGCATACTTTCGTGTATGTATGGTACAGTGCAGTACAGTACATCGCACATTTCACACATTCATCTCTGAACAGCTTTTGTCACCTGCGAAAAAAATATCAGACTCAACAATAATGCTGCATAGAATTCCACGGCACATCTCCAAAAATTTAACTTCATGGCAAGGTAAAATCTCCAATATCACGGCTCTAATTATCAAAGCAAATAAACTGGTGCCCCCAGTACGACACAAAGTGATAGAACTCTCCTTCATTGCATCGGGCAAACCACACCGAGTCGGATTGCATTTCAGCTCTCCTATGTGACAGAGCCCCCCCAGGCTAAGGACAAGTAGTAGTCAACTCTATCCACAACATCATTACGAACACACCGGTGGATAGAGACTGGCACTCAAGGCAGATTGAATTACTGTAAATAACCCTAATTATTGCAGGGGTATGCTCGGTCGAGCATTGCTTTCCCGACTACTGCTCAGTTGGAATAAATTCCACCCAAACGATTTCGAGCACATTGCTGGTGGAAATGCGACGTAAAGTTGTGACCAATGGTCAGCACTCGAACAAGGCGAAATATACGAAAAAAATTACCATGATGTGTTTGTATAAAGAACAAAAAAAATGTCCTGCATGAATAATTATTACAAGTGAATTCCTCTGTCAGTACGACTTTGGCTTTTAAGAGCACACTTGGGGCAAGTTCGAAGAGCTTTTAAGCCATACAAGGGTCATAAATGTACCCATATGGGACAATGATGCACCAGCACGTTTTACATACTTGATGCATGTTTTATCTTCTGAGCACTCTATCGATCTTGAACAAATTGTGTCAAGTCCTCCTAGTTTTTGATTGATTGCTACAAGTAGATTTCCTAGAGGGCCAAAGTTGAAGGCAAAATAATTAGACACATTTTTTTTTTAATTAACTAAGAATCGTGTCTAAATTCTGCCTTCTCTAGAGATTTGGTCCAAATTGAAAAAAAAAAGAACTGACAGTCGTGATTTTAGTCAGCATTGTCGAAATCGATAACCAATCAGCGCGTCGGGTTGATGCAGCCCTGTTATATAGACTGTAGGGAAAGAGAAACGAGACATTTCTTCCGCGTCACCTGGCAACCGTGACAGCTCCGTTTTGCGGTAACTCTATACTCACAGGAAATCGATGCTGGGGATGTCAAAGTAAAGTGTCACTTTGGTCACAAGTGTTTCTTCCTTCCTTCCTTCGAGGTCTCCTGATGCGTCATGGCCGCCTACTTGTTTGCAAAGTTTGCCCTTGGATATATATGAGGAAAAAGTAGGGAAACCCTTAATTAATTGATTTCCGTCGATTTCGGGGCAGGAAATTGCAGTTTTTTTTTTTGTGCCTGCCCTTGATTTTGCTCCAGGTTCTACTGGAATTAATTTTATCCCGGATGTTTTCGAGCTGGAGACGGAAATTAAGCTGCTGATAGCCTTAGAGGGTGCAGAGTTTCTTGTAAACTGTGCGCCATTAAGGGTCAACATTAAGGAGGATAAAGTAATATATTTGACGAATCACTAAATTAAATTATTCGTATAGGCACAATGCTAGTAACAGAGGCAACTGACGTAAGGACATGTTTTGTCCCTGTAGGGGCATAACCGTTGCAAGGAATAATTAAGTCTATCAGCTAATATAATTATTGCATCTCCGAGCCAAGGCCATGCTGGAGTATAATTAACCTAACTAAATTTCACTGCTTAATGAGAGACCTCTTCAGCACAGTGTGGACAGTAAACAGTGATTAATTAGTGAGCGGTAGCCTTAGTTCTTGTAATTACCAATATTGATGTTTATTATTTCCTTGTGTCTGGATCACATTTTTTTTTACATTTAAATCATAGACATAATCATACTACTAGTTATATAACCTGTTGATGAAACGTGTAGAAGTCAGCGACAGTCCATCCCTATATAGGGCCCCCCCGCCGGCGCAGGCCCAGCGGGGACCCCGTCACTGCCCCGGGGCCACTCGCCTCGGGGCAGCAACTTCCTGGGCCCCAAATCGACGCTGCCCTCTCCTAGGTAACCCTCCTCACCCGTTAGATCGGACATCTGGGGATTGTAATTTATTTTAAAAATAGTTATGTTCTGGTTTATAATACTAATAGTTTGCGCATTTTCCCACCTCAGTATGGTGAAATTCTTCTTCAGCTATTTTGTTCAGAAGTCTTGAATTGTTCCCCGGAAGTCCGACCGTCTTCATCTTATTCAATATTTTCCTTAACTATTTGCACGCAAAAATCCACACTCAACTGCACTTTTTTGTATTTTTTTCAAGCAAGTATCAACTTTTTATAGTACATAAAATAGGAATTTTTGTTGCTTTTTTCCCTCCCCTTTTTATAACTCACTGTATTTTCTATTCGCACGAAAAAGGAATGCAATTGACCGGTAAACGCGCCATGACTTTTAATTATATAGTGGTGTTAATATTTCACTTGCCACCATGTTACACACTGCACAGCGGAACCAATATAACTAATTTTTACCAAAACATAACCAGTGATTAATATTGGTAACGCTGGGCTGGAATATTTAATAAAACAACTAATATTTCTGATCCTTACATTTGCATATTAAACATGGCTGTTATGACCACATAATGATATACTACCTGAATACTTACACAATCTTACAAACAACATATGTGCCCTATTTGCTACAAAACTTTGCACTTTTCACGTTCTATTTTTAAAAATAAAATTTGACTCAAATCTTCATTCAGGACTCCCACTATAGTGAGGCATTATACCTGCCTACCCTCAAAATTGGGTGTTGACTCAAGTTTCCTGAACTCGTTATTATCGACGTTCGTCATGCGAGGTCCTTCCCACATAATATTCCCATACAGATAATAAACGTGGCAAATGAAAGGTTAACCAGATTTTTGTCTCACCTGTAATTAAACGAATAACATTTTTGCATGCAAAATCGAAAAATCCGTCTCTCTCTCTCCCATCGCACTTTTCACTCCAACTTCCTGCACTATTTTATCGCACCAGTAGGGTAACACCAATGTTGCAACACAAGTATACAAAATGATCTGTGACAAGTCTTGTTATGCAGGACGATGACGACCATTTGCTTCGTTTGCAATCTTCCAATACTGAGTCATCAAGTGGGACTGGTGTGGCAAGGTGGAAATGGATTCGACGATCTCGTTCGAGAACAGACCATCTCTCAGGAACAGGTAACTCGCTTAATATTTACTAATAAATACAAACTTAAACAAATGTTCAGTTTTCATGCTGTGTAAGTGTGGACTATATGGCAACACTGCACTCTTAACCATTTACCCTCTCTAGAGAAGGTAAGAGAGAGAGAGAGTGGTAGAGAAGGTAAATGGTAAGAGTGTGCTGATCACATGATCCTAATCAACCAGTGACAACCTTGACACGGGCTGTCGGATTATTTGATCAGCAGGGTTGCCATAGTCCGCCTCCATGGTAAGTAAATCTTGAAAGCTTCCTTTATAGGGTTCCAAGGGGGTCTTCATTGTGGCACAACCTCAATATTCCTCCGACCAATAGACGCAATGTTACGTCACATTTCAGGAAACCTCATTCACCCTTCATGCCGCTTCTACAAAATTGTGTCAGAAGTCATGGCAACGACAAAAACAAAATTACCGTGGTACCTTTACATCTCTAAAGTCAACTGTACCTTCCGTCACTTTTTTTCCCCTTAGTAACGTAATTACCACTGACTCGCTTCCTGAAAATTTGATTATTTTATCACATGAGGTTTTAAAAGCACTGTGACGCACTGGATGAATATTAGCTGGAATTTTGTTTTTCGAGCACATTTTCTATATGAAACACTCTACTCAATAAAGGTCACTTGGCCTAACAAATTGGATTTTACCGGAATTACGCTGTTTGAAGCGTGTGTTACTGAGTTTCGTCAATTGACAACTTCAAATAGATTTACAGGTAGATAGCACCATAGAGAAGGACGAGGAATTTTATTTCAACTATAGCCAGAGCCCATAGGCATATGTTGTTTTTTTGCGGTGGATCTCCCAGCTGTCGACTAGTCCACACCATACATAATTTCATAAAAGGCAACCTCCAGGCAGCGTCACGTAAAACAAGAAATACTGTTGCAAAAAGTTCCCTGATTGAATAGTAGATTATAAAAGTTTAAAAAAACAACAGTTTCGTTATGGACATTTATGTTTGGATTTATTCCAGAGTGCCTTTTGAAACATGCATGTTATGAGAGTAACACGCGTTTAAATGCGACGTAATTTTCTCTTATATTGTTTATAGCCAAAACGGTTTATAGGTTCCCTTTGTCATCTAGAGAGTTTAATCGTTTTAATTATTTTTTGTGTCGATATTTCCATCCGCCATAGAAGCATCAGTGGACACTCTCTGGTGCTCATTCAAGTACACATTGAACCGATGCTTGATCTAAACACACAATGCACTCCCTGGATGCACACGTCCCTTTGGAAATATCAGTGAAATGACTATCCATATCTAGTGGGCGAGTTCCATCACGATAAAACATGTATTGATCTGGCTCGTTCTACAGTCAGGCTTAGAATAAACAGACAGGGAACAATGATTTAATCTTCGGAGAGCAAAATATAAAGCGCCAGAATTACACAGCACTGCGGCTGAAATTCGTGTTTTGTACGCCTTTTTGCATCTCCATCACATTAGCATTGAAATTAAGGGCAGGACTTAATTAAGATTGATCTTGCTCATTTTGAGACCGGTACCTAAGGAAATTACGGTTAGGGATCTGTTAGGTTTTTATTTTTATTTTTATTACAAATTACGTGTGCTGCTTTTTTTCACGGTTTTAGCAAGTGTCAACAGCATCAACAGTGTCCACATCCAGTATTTCAAAGCCTCAGTGCAATTAGTCATCACTCGGGAAATAATTTCAAAGCACTGCCACTTCTCATTATGTCAATTATTTATAGCGTGTTGGGTTTGAAACTGGCAGTTGTGCGACTCTGTAACGTGATGATTCGCTTGTAAATCAGGGACTGTAAGTTGCGCAGCAGCAATTACAGCAATACGAGTATAGCATCTGACGTGGGTCAAATCGCTTACGGTCGTAAGAATCACATGTGACGATTGGGGCTATGATGTGAATAAAGTTGGTTGAGATTTGCTTTTTTGTAATACGTGTCAGGATAATGAACAGTTTAATGAGACTACGTTGAAGTGAGCAATGAACAACAGACAAAGTAGCTGGAGACAACATCACAAGATTTCTGAGTTTCTCTGGATGGACAGATGTCTTGTGATATGTTATTGAAAACGTAGCAGTTGAAAATAATTTCCCTCTTGAAAATCCAATTTCCCCTCCCCCCCCCCCCTTCCGCAGTGCCCAGACTATAATGCTGCACTCCAGAGATGAGTTCAGAGAGCACTGTTGTCGTGGATACCTGGTAGTGCTATAGCCTTGGGATCCAATCCCACTTTTTTTTCTACGTCTTCTAAAACAGGTTGTTATGGTAACCCATCCCATGGACTTAGACTTTGTTCATGTGCAGGAAGTACGTATAAACATGGTTTACATTCAGGCTTCGGGATGAGCCAACTGTAAAGCAAATAGTGCTCATACAGGGATTTGCAGAGATGCCAGGTCATAGTGGCAACAACATTGAATCGATTAATGTGCTTTAACTCTGGGCTAGTGGTTTTAGCCTGGGGTGTATGCATGGGATCAGGCTCATACTCGGGCTAAGCTGTTACAGTATATAAAACAGTGCATAATGGTATTACTCCCACAGGCGTTGCGAGCGCGTCTGGGGCGACGCGACTCAGCGGCGCAAATCACGTCGGTGGAAACTCCAACTGAAACGCGCGAAACGTCGCCTCCGCCTCCGCCTGCCTCCGCGACGCGACGGCGACGCTCCTCTCTGGCGCAACTGACGGACCTGCTTCGCGACTGGGGATCGTCATCGACGGGCCGAAAAGCTCACGGAGATGGCGTCTTCCGTCGGAGGGAATCGCTCGCCGAAATGGCCAAAAGTTTACCATGGGCCAGAAGAGACTCGACCGCCACCATGAGGTGCCATTTTCTGCATGTCTAAACACGTGTCTGAACGCGGCAGTTACTGTGTGTTCAAACATCTTTAGTATAATTACTGCGTTGTTTGCTACTACATTATTGATGGATGATATATGATTCGCAGTAGCAGCAGTGGCGGAGGAACGGTGGTGGCGTCTTCCAAGCTTAGGAAGCGTCGTGAATCGTCGGCCGACGTGGTGAAGACCGGTCGTGTCGGAGGACGTCGGTTGTCTGGTGCCGATCTAAGGTCGGACGTGGCTCGTTTCCTGTCCCGAAGAGACACCATCGCGTCATCGGCGCCTCCTAAGTCGGGATTGTCCAGGAGGGCGTCGGTTGACTTCCGAGGGCGGGGGCGGTCCAAGCAAGGGGTACAGGTGGTTATACCCCCTGTGTCGCCGACACCCCCGCCGCCCCCGACGCCGCCTCCGCCTCCACCCCCGCCCCCTCCGCCTTGCCCACCATCGTCGCCTCCCCCGTTGGCCACCGAACCTCCGACCTCCCCTGCGCCCACCGAAGCACCCGAAGCCGTCCCTACAAAACGGAGAGACTCTGCTACTCAGTTGTACTACAGGTAGTACTACGTGATGCCCATATCATTTTGTTCATATGGCACATACTGACGTACAGTGCACAGTTTATTAAAGGCGTTGCCAGATCAAAGGATTGCTCGGTATTCCCATTTACTCCTGAGGCTAAAGCCTATTTCAGCGGATAACGACGTGTCATGCCTGCATTTCCAGATACCCTACACCTTTGTACCTCTCCCTCTCTCATCTCCCCACACCTCCCACTCCGCCTTCCCAATAACGTCTCGGGAAGCAGTTAGGCTTCTGGCGTATCGGATGTCAGGAAGGGATTACCTCAACCTTTGTGCGGAAGTCAAAATCATTATTTTCGAGGGAGTCATTAATACAGAACTATAATTTGCAGGGGTTTTCAAAAGGGAGATTTAGTGTGTGCATGTATGACATAGGTGATGGTGAAGTTTGTGTTGAGAACCCTTAAGAAGGTCAATATTGTTTCAGGGAAGGAGGTGGACCGCCGTCGAGCAGAGAACCGTCGCCCAAATTTCCTCGCTTGCGACGACAATCAACAGCCATCGACGAGACGCCGATGATGCAACAACAGCCTACTGGAAAGAGGAGGGAGTCCAGGCCTTTTCTCAGGTGTGCAATTCTGATTCGTAGAAGCGTAAGGAAAAGGTAGGTGCTGGACAACTATACGTAATGTGGAACAATACCCATCACAATATAAATGAACCAGAATATTGGTTTTTGGGGGCATGTACTGGTCGATCCATTCACGACAAGTCAAGATAACGCAAGGCATAGGCCTATTTGACTTCAGATTGTGAATTGATGGACAAGGTATGACGTAGTACAGGGTGTTTCACAAAATCGGCTATATTTTGCTTCATGCTCTACCTAGAAACATGATGTTTAGTTTAAAACTTACCTTAGCTCATGGGAATGGAACAACATTCACAATAAATGCTGGGATTGACCTTAAATGACCTCCATACACACTTGAACGCGACTTGACGCAAATCTCCTCATTATCGCAGGTCCTGCTCCGCAGCATATTATCATAAATGGTCCGGACAGCAAGTGTTTTACACCAATACAGTGGTTGATGACCTCCTTTAGAGGAAGAAAAAAAAATCGAAGCACAGGCTGTTATAATGACCAAAAAAGTCACCATGATTTTGTAACATGAAACAGAGTTTCTTGTTTCCACCTGTCAAAAGAGCCGTAATGGGGGTATTTGAAGGGCTGTGCTTACGACAGTGAGCTTCGAGGTTAGAAGACTTGGAAAGCAACATAAATGCAGCAATCCGGAACACTTATGAATTATGAGGATACTAGGCATTGCCAAAATTAGGCAAAATTGCGAAAGTGGAGAGGGTAGAGAGAGGGAGAGGGAGAGGGAGAGGGAGACGCGGACCAGGCAGCGACATCCGACTGCGAAGTACCGAAGTAAGGCGATGCAGAGGTAGCGCCCTTGGCCGGAACGGCGTTTATGGCAACTCCGTGGAGGTTGGTTTTTTTGGCGGTCGGAGTTTTTTTTTTTTTGCGTTTTATAAATTCCCTGGGCACTATTTCCAAAAGAACAGAAGTTAATTGCAAATATAGGACATGTGGGCTAAATTTTGACATCACTTCCAATGCCGTAGGGCGTACACAGAGGAAGGAATCGCCATCACAATATAGATGCTACGGAGGATCTTCGATAATAAGGAGCGTCGCGTCCAATCGCGTCCGAATGCATGTGGAGGTCGTTGAAGGTCAAATCCAGCATTTATTACGAATGATCCTACATTCCCATGAACTAAGGTAACTTTTAAAACAAATATCACATTTCTAGGTAGAGCGGCGAAAAGAAATTAGTCGTTCTTTTGGAAGGGGGACTACCTAGTGAAACACCCTGTATATTGGATACCTAACTTAAATATTATGAAAAAAAGTTACACAGTGTCACGTGATGAAAATGACCACGGTAATATTTTAGGTTTCTCGACGAGCAATTTTCTGCAAATAGTAGGGCCTACTACAGATAGGCCTACATAATATTTTAAAGACACATATTGGTCTACACCAGTGCAGTGGTTCCCAACCTATTTCGGGTCGCGGCCCCCTTTTATGATGGTCAAAAGACATTCGCGATGAAGATTGCCTATAAAAAAACTGATTATTAAAAAAAAAATAATGTATAAAAATTAGCGCGGCCATGCGTGACCACCTGGAAAAGGCATCGCGACCCCCAGGTTGGGAACCGCTGGTTTACACCTAACGTGAAAATACCAACAATGACGAAGAAAGGAGAAGAGGTGACCTGAAGAATGTACATCGGTCATCATTCACATTTTAGAATCACAATACGGACTCAGTAGCCGTAGCGTGTTGGCAAATATGCTTTCTTATCAGATGAGTTCTAAAAGGTACTATATCGCCCAAAAAGATAGAGACGATTTTGCATTTGACTCAAGTGCAACTTGCATTTGACTCAAGTGCAACTTGCACTTGAATCAAATGCCAATCGTCTCTATCTTTTTGAGCGATATAGTACATGGTACAAGGGTAACGTAACACCGCAGACGTGCTTGTTGCTTTTATCTGAATACGGGCTGTGCTTGCGACAAGTGGTAAAAATTGCAGTTAGTGCAAAAATATTGGTCATGACGCATTAGCTACATTCTTCTGTATTATGTATGCCATATGCACGTATGTATGAATTATTAGAAAATAATCAGTCACATTAGTCAAAATAATTTTCACAATTTCCCCTCCTTCAATGTAATGTAGTGACCCTGTTACCTCCATGCATCAACACAATTAACATTTTAAAAATATAAGCCCTGGTTCAATGCCCAATAAGTCACCTATAAAATGCACTTTAGAGGAACGTTCACTCTGCATACGAGTAAGTAGGATTTTCCTCTTCCTCCTTGTCCCTATTCCTCACTACCACCATCATTGAGTTGTGAGACAAATTCGCAGAGTGGATAAAATGTGTTTATACCCAGGATGTTATCAATAATTTAATCTGTTGCTGGAGGACGAAATACGTATTTGAAACTTTCGGCTAACTTTACGCTATCGGCTCGCAATTGGCTACTATGAAATCAATCCAATTTCGAGCTTACTGTTGAGGGTGGAAAGTCTCAACTGACACTGTCAGAAATGACAACAAGTCATATCGTGTGCTAGTATCTGATGAACTGGTTTGCGTCAGTTTGCTGCAAGATTTGGAGTGTGAGCTATATTACGAGCCACTTCTGCTATGACGTCCCTTTGTGAATAAATTACAACATCCTGTGGCAAAACGTCATGCAACTATAGTATATACAGTATGTACTGTACATGCATGTATTAATAAGAGACACATTAATATTGCAGCCCCGACGAAGAGGGCCTCCTGTCGTCATCGCGGCGACCACGTCGGGACTCCCTGAGTCCAGATTCCGCCGCCGAAGACTCTGGTCGTCGTAACCGTCGTGACTCCAAGCCCCACTTGTCCCCCGAGGGCTCCCGAGAACCGTCCCCTGGGCGACGCCGACAGCAGACCATCGGAGGCGGGTTGCGTCGTCAGTCGACCACCACCGACGACGGGAAGGGCGGAGGACGCCGGGGTTCCCGAACCCCGAGGTCTCCGGACTCGTCCTCGACGTGCAGCTCCCGAGAGCCGTCCCCAAAGGTATAGTGTAAGTTCAGTCGGTTGACAATTCGGAGGGATTGATGCGCGACCACGGACAGGGTCATGTGGCTGTACGGCGCCAGTCCACCACAGAGGAGATCCTGATCGCCAGAGGGTTTCGAAGGCAGTCCACCACCGAAGAGATGATCCGATGCAGGAACTTCAGGAGACAGTCCACCCAGAGCGAGGAGCTGACCAGGACCAGGGGCAGGAGGGACTCATGCACCCAGATCTTGGACGGAACCTTGCACACCATGACTGTGGAGACGTCCTCGGCGTTTTTTGATACTTCCACGCAGACTGGTGAGTCCCCGCTTTGTGGTCCGAGGTCGCGAAGGGGTTTTCGTCTCAAGGGGCGGAAATCCCAATCGCGACCTGTTCTTGAGCAACCTGAGCAGGAGTCGTCAAACTAGAGGTCGATGGAATAACCGCAGAGAAAGGTCCTCTTTTGATATACAGGGCACCCTGATATTAAAATTTCTAGTTGACTACATCCAGTACTGTCGAATTTCCAGAGATTTATTTCAGTACGTGATTACACGGGTACATATTCAAAACAAGGGCATATCGAATCCCATCTCTCAGGCTTCCGTCCTGAACGCCTCATTAGTAGGAGCCATTTGGCACCCTAGAGAAGCAATCTAGCGAACAATAGTAAAAAAGAAGAGCTCAACCGTGCTACTGATTCGTCCTTATTGTTTAACCATGACCTTATATACCTGAAAGCGCACGAGCAGACCTTTTCATGGGATGTCTTAATAACTCGCTGCTGAATCCATTTCCTTGCACGTGTGGATATATTGAGGAAAGGAATGTCTGTTGAGCAGAATAGCGTCAGATTATTGTAATGTAAGGTAATGATTGCAAATAATAATCAGAGTGCGATAGGCAGTGGAATTTAGTTACGGTACCTGATGAAAGAGTAAGTTTACCGAAGAGAATGGAGTCACAATTGAGACCTTGAAGCAATCAGGAAATTGACTGGAAGCAGCTGGTGTCGGATGCCTTCCTTCATTAAGGCACGAGGCACCTGCGCCACTGTCACAACTTTTGGGAAAGTGATCATCACTCTAATAGTGTATAAACGAATCAAGTCAATACTGTTGGGTATAGGCTATACGTATTATCTTACCAAAAACAGGGGTCTCGTACAGTACTACCAAAATTCGCGTAATGCTGGGTCAGCAATGTACCCAGCCAGAATTAAGATTAGCTAGACCGTGAGTTGAATGGACGAAAATCAGCAGTTGTAATCCTTTCATCTTTAATTTCTTTTTTTTTGTCAAAGAAGGCTTCCTGGGCAGGAAATTTGACAGACAATTTGCGGATTTAACGAGGTCTCTTGTGTACTCTGCAGTATGTACGTGCTCTTTGGACTCAATTAAGGTGTTTGCATGCTCCACTTGTAGCGTCGCAAATTGCCATTTGATGCCTTTAGCCCCTTTTCAGGCCATTTAATTAGAGCAATTCTCGTTTGCTTCACTTGGCAAATGCAACTCTTATATTTTGTGATCGCTGCTAGGGTAATTACACTTCTGAAATGACCTGGTGAAAAAAAGTAAATTTGCAATTGTTAAATTATGCCGAGTGTAGGATGTATCAGATTCAGATAGGGAAATTCCTTGTACTACAGTAGTATACAATGTAATAGTATACCAAAACCGACGAAAACACCATATCATGTGTCGCACCGAGGTTTAATTACAGCATGTGGCTGAAATGCAGTTTTGATTTTGTTAGCATTGGTCGTGTATGGAATATCCTTTAGGTTAGGGCATATCCCTCGTTATAGCTGTTGTACAGTACTAGACATGTGGTGTGCTATTATATTATTCGATAAACATTGTAGCAATTTTGCAAACTCCAGACATTGGGCATGTCCCGCGCATTTGTTTGTATGCAGTGGGAAATGGAGTCAGCAGATTACGCTCTGGAGAGATCGATATATCCATGGGGCGAGGAGTTGAGAGAGTGTGGCGGGGGTGTGTTGAGGGTGTTCTGGGTTCGGGGTTTTCGGTTGGGGGAGGATGGGGGATGGGGGGGCAAAGATGGCGATGCAGGGGGGCATCCTCCGACTGTGACCCGCGTCCCGTGCCTGCCCCGACTGGGCAGATGCCATCCGCTACATCATGACCTAAGCGCACGTAAGCACTTCGACGACCTTTCACACTCTTTGCAAGGGTTCAATTTAGAGCACGATGTTTATTATTTATGCTGCTTGTACCCACTGTGCCAAGGTTGGATTGCGATGGTCCGATTTAATTTGCCGTTTTTCAAGAGATGGCACGGTATTGATCCTATGTGCTCTCACATATGCAAATATATCTCACACTGTGGATATAAGGGGGGGTCTGTACATAGTAGGCTTACTGTGCGATGTGTTTGTAAAAATGTACGCCTAGTTTTATGACCAGTACAATGGAGAGAGGTTTAAATAGCAATCGGGGTTTAATTAATTGCATTAGTTTGTTTCCATTAATTTGGAACATGATTACATGCCGAGCTACATTACTATGGAAAGTTTATTTGGCACGTTATTTTATGTAATGAAATTTTGATTCATTTGACACCGTAATGATGTGACGTGATGGATAAAAGCAGATAGGTATGCACTGTAATTTCTGACTCGGTGCACCGGTGTTGCAGTAAAATTCAAATTATTTAAATAACCCGACTGTTATTACCTTTGAATTAACTTGAAAATAGGCGACTGATTATTTTAAAATGGTTATAACCATGCTTGCCAACATGCTTCTTGGTTGTTTTGAATGCACATATAGGATATAAATAAAAGTTACCTCCTTGACCAGTCAGGGACCAGTCCAGAGTTATCCACACTTTAGCATATGCTTTGACTCTCACTTCAAAAATCTGTAAATGGAAGTAAATTGTAAGGCATAGTGATAAGAAAATCGCAATGATGGCAATCAAGATTAGCGTAATATGTGTAACTGTTTCGTTTACATGAAAATAAGAGACTTTCCATTTAAAGTATTGACCACCTCACTTAGGTACAGTGACTGTCAGCAATACACTATAAATAATGCACTCTATAGCTAACGCTATTAAACACTAGTGATTACAGACAAATGCATTATTTTTTCATTAATTCTGTTTGTAAATTTGATTCAAATTTCCCTCGTTACATGCATTCAAGACGCACGTGTAAACAAGCATGGAACGTGATCAGATACTGTTTCGGCTTTTGAAAACAATACTGCCTTGCCATTTACGTCGCTGTCGCCCGTCAGACGTTAATAATTAGGACCTCACTTCAGATTTTTCGATCACGATATTTTTCTGGGTTTGAATTTACAAGGAAGACATTGACATGTATCTGATTACCTGCCATTCTACTGTCAGTACTTGGGAGATCAATATTTGACTATTGCACTGCAAGGTTTGTGATTATTTTTGTCACAATCATGCAGGCAAAATATATGGGTTGTGTATGTGGAGCAGACGTTATTGAATTTCAACGCTGAACGACCTTTGGAAATAGCCTGAAAAAAAACAGGAGATTGATCGAATAGTGATACGAATAATTACTTTCAAAGAAAATATCATATTTCAAATTTAGATTGAGAAATTTGATTCCTGCTTTCTTACTATTGCAGAATTATGTGCACTAACCTTTATCTCAAAAATACTTTTCCAGGTGCATATGTACAGGGTGATACACTGACCAAGTACCTAGTTCACAAGGTAGATGAACTCTTCTCTTTGAACTGGTTGATAGATAAACAATCAAGAGCTACTTCAACACCTGTTGAACTGGCGACTTGGGAAGTGTGCCACCCTGTGCACATTTGCACTTCATCTACTGTATTTTATTTCGACACTTACATCCGTTCCTAACACAGATCACAATATTATGAGCATACGTATACATGACAGCATGTCAGGCGACTACAACAATTGACCTGGCTCGTACGTCTAATTTCAGCATTGGACGACATATTGGTTAAAAGTTTTTCTCAATAGTCGATAGTCACAGAGAGAATTCCCGTCTCATGGCGAATATTGACCACAGAGTAGGGTTAGATTTAATTAGTTTCTTAGAGTCTTTTAGCACATAGCACGCTGTCGAGCACGGTGCACGCTTAATTAACGGACAGGTGGTTTATCAGAGTCTCCGTCGCTGTACGACAACAACAACTACCACGAAGAGTGCCTCCGCTGCAACTCTTGCGGCGTGAACCTGTCCGGCACCAACCAGAAGCGAGCCCGGAGGTTCCGCAACCAGATCCTCTGCGACCTGCACTTCGCTGACGTAGCCCTCATGGAGTGCTCAGACTTTATGCAACAGCTTCGCGCCTTCAAACCGCAGAGCCTGGGCTGCGCCGTCGCCAGGAGAAAATCCTCCACCACTCTCATCTTCCCTCTACCTCCACAGGCTTGTTCAGGTATGGCTGGTATTATCCAGACAAAGACATGAGGCAGTTTAGACCCAACGTTTTATGATTGTCCACAAAACATTTTAAAGTCCTTCTGGTGAACTGTTTCATGTATTTTGTCTGCAATGCAGAGATTGCAGACACTTGAGTCATGACTGTGTGTACCATTTGACAGACGAGTTCTGCGAGGAGTACCCGCACAACCTGCTGCCAACTCCAGGCTACTGGATCGAGTGCTCGAGGCAGAAGATTAATACCGACACCATATGGGACGAGTGGGGTGAGGACAAAGGAGAGGACGAGGACGAGGAGGGTGCCAAGACGACAAAGGACACTGGAGTCGGGGATGACGACGTGGCTGACGGCGACGGGGATGTGGAAGGGGAGGAGGGAGAGGAGGAGGAGGAGGGGGCCGAGGAGGAGGAGGAAGATGAGGAAGATGAGGAAGGCAAGAGTGCTGAGGAGGAAGGAGAGGACGGAAGACGGAGGATGCCCAGCATCACGGAGTGTGGTCGTCGCAGAGGAAGCTCAGGGGTTGGGATAGGGACGGGGATCAGCAAGACGACGGTGGAGGAGCAGTGGGAGAGGAACGGGTGCTTCGAGCTCACCTCGGTGGAGCAAGAGACCTACGAGCGGTACTTCTACGGATCCGAGCACTGGAACTACTTCACTAACGACGAGGACCTGGGACCGGTTATCCTCAGTCTCAAGCAGGAGAATCTCAACGGCCGGGACCAGTTCAGGTCAGTGAACGGTCACAAACCACTCATTTGACCGGGATGACTGAGGGTTTGTTCTTGCGCTTTCTTTTTACAGGATCCTGGTTCGTGCCATCAGTTACACCGTGCATGGTTTGATTCCTGCCTCGTGTGTTTTTGCCGACCGGTACAACAGAGAGGAAGTGGTCCGCTCTTTAGGAAAGGAGATTAATCTTAACCCACCGTTGGTTCTGGGGCAGCTGCCTGACACTCCTGAGGAACTACTTAAACTGGACCAGGTCTTCATCAAGTCTGAGCTAAAAGTGGGGGTCATTTACGTCAGGGAGGGACAGTATACCGAGGAGGAGATCCTCGATAACAATTGGAACAGCCCGCTCTTTGATGAGTTCCTACAGATTTTGGGAGAAAGGGTTCGACTTAGAGGTACGGTTGTGTAATGTTCTTTGCAGTACACGTTAAAGCCTGCTTCTCAATGCTAGTTGGGTATTTGCCCCAAGATGCGACAACCTGGGAATATGGTGATGAGATCTGCAGGATTAAGTTATACCAATATCTGGGGGGTTTGAAATGTGGAAATTGTCAGGATAGGAAATAGATTTCTCCTGGGATCGTCGCGTGAGTTATTTGATGGATGCATACCAATGATTCTGAAGCAAAGAAGCATGATCCAGGACAATGATGTATTGCATAATGTTAAGATGCATGCCACTGTATACCTGGATAGTGGATACTATATATTAAGCACCTTTTTGTGCAGGTGGAGGACAAATTCACAAATAGCTGCGATATTGATGAACACGACGCTGTTTGCATGATAATAACAATTTTGTACCTTACTGACCTTTTCTCTAATGATCCTTATGGTGATTACAGGGTTTGACCGATACAAAGGTGGTCTGGACACCGTTCACGACCTGACTGGACTTCATTCAGTGTACACTCAATGGCGAGGAATTGAAGTCATGTTTCATGTGTCGACCCAGTTGCCGTACGAGCAACACGACCCCCAGAAGCTGCAGCGTAAGAGGCACATAGGTAACGACATCGTCTGCGTCGTTTTCCTGGAAGCGGACAACACCCCCTTTTCACCCGCCTGCATCAAGTCTCACTTCCTGCACACCTTCGTCGTCGTGCGTACCTCGCCCAAGATAAAGCGGAAACCCACGAGGTACGAGGTTTCGGTGGTGACCCGGGACGAAGTGGGCGCCTACAAGCCGTACCTTTGGGAGCAGAGCATATTCGACAAAGGGGCCATGTTTCGAGAGTGGGTGCTGACCAAGATTGTCAACGGAGAACGCGCATCGTACTCTGCACCTAAGTTTGCTCGCATGCAGGAGAGAACGCGCTCGCAAATGTTGGAGGACATTGTGGCCAATCTGCAGAACCATGCTGAGACCGGGCAGATACCTAAGCCGTACAGGTTCGTAAACTGCAATCTGGCTATAGACAGCCCTGCACATTGTATTTTGTGTACTTACAGACGCGGTTCGTGGCGCCCTATTGGACACATGCGGCCTTCGTCCCCTCTGCTGGACTCGGTGCGAGACCCCTTCGAGAGCCACGAGCAACTGGCCAAAGACTTCACCCGGGCTTTCATCAACCCACTGTCTCCGTCGTCACCCACCACCGCGACGGCGTCGGGAACGTCGTCGACAGTGTATCTCTTCGACGTCGTGTTTCTCGTGGGGCAGGGAAAGTCCAAAGCCAGGTGCCTTGGAGTGCGCGCCATCTTGGCTGTCAGAAGTCGCGTCTTCCAAGAGATGCTGTACGGAATATCCACTGGGTTTGGATCTCCACAGGTGCCTGTCGCTGAGCTGCTGGCGAGGGCAGCACCCCCGTTGCATTCGCCTTCCCACTCCAAGCCAAAAAGTTCCAATTTCCTCCAAGTGCCAGACATCGAGAGTCCTAGGTAATTTTTATCAATCGCCATGAACATCCTATGTTTAAGACCAACTTGTGTGAATCTGCAGGCCTAAGAGTGTGCCAAACTCCCCGATGGTGGTGCGTGCCTTCAGTCGCTTGGGGACACTGA
Organism: Catajapyx aquilonaris; assembly: GCA_000934665.2. NCBI lineage: Eukaryota > Metazoa > Arthropoda > Diplura > Dicellurata > Japygidae > Catajapyx > Catajapyx aquilonaris. The sequence continues at coordinate 34,830 of KZ538133.1, forward strand.
CCGCTGGCTGGGGAAGGTCCATCCGGAGCAAAGGAGACCGCCATTCGGAGCGACTCAGCGCGGAGGCCAAGAAGTGGTCGTCCAGCCATGACTGTTCTAAGTCAGGGTCAGGGGCTGCACCTGGGACATCCGGCTCCTCGGCTGGAGGACAAGGGCAGGGAGGACCAGGGCCAGGAAATAGGGATCAGCTGTCTGTGCCAAGGCTGAGTGTTTGTGCTGATGCCGCAAAGGTCAGGTCACACTCTTGAGTGGGTCCATGTGGAACTTGTGTAAACTGTGGGCAACATTTCAGGTGGATCGCCAGAAGCTGGTTCAGAGCGAGTTTATGATAATCGAGTTTGACCCGGAGACGTTCCGTACCCTTCTGGACTATCTTCACACGGGCACGTGCCCTTTGACCTGCTGCAACATCCCAGGGCTGATCTGCGCCGCCGAGCACTACGACCTTCCGGAGCTGCTCCAGGCCTGCTTCCACCACGCCAAGCAGTTCCTGAGGGTGGACGTGGCCTGCGCCATGCTTGTATCCCTCGAGAACTACTACTGGCGGTACACCTCGGCCTCAGAACTGGTCAACATGATTCTGGCATTTGTTGAAACACGAGCATATCAGGTGAGTTTGTCAATCAAGGAGTGGTCAGCAGAAGAGCAGGAATGGACTGATGATGTGCTTTGCAGGTGTTCCAGAGCAGCGACTTCATGAACTTGAGCGAGTCGATGGTGCAGATGATAATGAGTCGCAATCTGGAGGTTCCAGAAGTACGCAAGTTCGAAGCCATGCTGGGCTGGGCTCGCAACCGCATCCGCAACCGCACCGCAGGAGCCAAGGTCGACGCCAAGTTGGAGTTCAGGTGCATCATGGAACGACTCAGCAGAGACCTTAAACTCTATAGGATTTCACCTCAGGAGCTCATCAAGGTAAAGCCATTATCATGGCGTATGATCATAGTGAGCATGGGCAAGGAAATGATGTGCACTGACGTGTCACATGGATGATAGGTTATGGTCTCATCACAGTCGTATTGTTCTTCAGGTTGTCCTGCCCAGCAAGGCGATCAAGAACGAGCGTATTTTGGAGACCCTTATGTTCCAAGCAAACTCGGGCATGTATCGCATCCAGGATTCATACCTGGAGGCGTGTCAGAGGAGGCTTCAGAAACAGGACTCCCGGTTCTCAGACTGGGACTCGTTTGATTACGGCCTCTAAGTCTACAGTCACGTGGTGACGACTGCCAAACTTATATGCCACTCAGAGAGACAATATTGGAGGAGGTGAAGTCAAAGCCATCAGTGGCTCCCTGTCTATATACTGCTATCTTTGCTCACTCAAATATGCACACTTCTCGCCAGGTAGAGGACAGCACCTGCTTTTAAAAATTTCAAGTAGTAATGATTGCATTTAAACACACTTAGGTACGGGTTTGAACCCAACCTTAGTGTACAATAATATTACTTTTATGAGTATTATTACTATACATGTGCGCAAAAATTATGTGACTATGAAAGTAAAATGGGGCACCCATATACATAATCATAAGTCAGAAAACGTTATTGATTTACATTGCAATAGTTTATTGTTGCTTAATTATGAAATTTTTATGTTTACATTGATTACAGAAATTCCATGTAAATAATTATGATGCGGTGCTGGCCTAGATCTGGCAATCATTGGCATGCTAATTTTGGAAACGTCCAAACCAGCCAATACCTTAATGTTTTAATTTTACGCCCAGTATAATTTCAATAAAAACAATTTTGCTCAAAAAATAATAGGGAGCGGTATGGTTTTTACTTCACCTCTTCAAGTCTGATATAAGAAAAACATAACGCTTAAAACATCCGTTCGTTGTCACTAAATACGCATCAATATTATATCTTGTACGTAAGTGAGATGTAAGGTATTATGATGAAGCTTTGGATTGGACAAAAGGAAAATCCGCAACATTTATTTTTATGCTAACAGTTCAAGTGACGAAAGTCAGTCATAACAATCATTACTTTCAGGAAAGAATGACAAATTATCTTCAGTTGCAACTGTTACATTGTTGTTGACTGTTACTGTCTACTTGTTAACCAAATAAGTCTGCATAATGTAGCCTCCTAAACCCCCCACAAAATAATTGGATTATTTTTTATTAGGTTGATATGTTGATAAAATGAGTCGTGGAATGTAACATATTTATTGGAAAGCCAACATGTGATGTTATTTATGCCAAAGATTAGTAATTACGCCAAATTTGGATGCCATTTAAATGACTAGGCCTCCACGTTATTGGAAAAATCGCAAAACCAATACAAGTGTAACCCAAATATCAAAATGAAGTTATTACATGAAAAGTAATAACTAATATTACCTGTGTTTTCTGTGGTCGCCAATACTGTGGCAGACTTTGGGTGATTATTGTATCGTATTAGGTTGATGTTAAAATCCCCCCAAAATATGGCCTGTTCTGATTTGTTGATTTGAAGCCAAAAAAAAAGAAAATTGCGAAACTTCCACTCCTGCCCAGGAAGAAAGCACTTTGTGTACTTATGGCGGCCAAATGCTATAAAGAGTGACAATGTCATGTATAAAATATATTTTTTTGGTGTTTCGGGGAAATAATAACCAATTACGCTTGTAATGGGAAGATTTTTTTTGACAACCAAAAATTTGAAATATTTGCATATTTGCACTCATTAAAAGTACATGATAAGCATACACGGTGTGCCATAATTCGTCGTAGCTAGTTACCTTGTGTGATATAAATATTCCTACATACAACGCGGGTGATTTGAAAGCTACCAACATTGTTGCAGTGTTTGAAGTGACTGGTTGAAGTCGAATTATGTCACATCCTGTATCAGCCACCACCATGGAAAAAAAATCTTCCCGAATGTTTCAAGTGTCAAGTGTGAGCGAATAATTGTCAATGTAAGTGTGTGTGTAAGTGTACCTGCATATTTGTGTACGTCTGAGTGGCCTTGATTTGTGTCCTTTTATGTGCCTCTTAACAGACAACCTTTTTCTAACCGCCTTTTTTCCTACCTAGCTCCCTCTACTCAGAACAAGTTATATAGTAAAGCAGTATTAAAAAAATACTCGAGTGTAACAATAGACGAATGCGGGACACGTCAAATGTACGTGTAAATATCTTCAGTGAGCATTAAACACATATTTAGTTACAGGTGTGTTTTTATTTTGTGATGCATTGTAGCGTTTCAATTATTGCTGAGATTGACAACTCACCAGTGACATCTCGATGTTGTTCAGCTGACCAATGGCAGAGCTCTGAAACTTCAAGTGTATAAAAATTATTGCTTCAAACATAACTGTACAATACCAACCGAACATGACGCAATCTCTAGTCGAACGTACACCGAAACAGGAACTTGGATTCTTCAAAATGGAAAAAAATGGACGAAACAGCGAACATGACCATATCCACAAATGACATTTATTGACGACATGCTACGTACGTCATAGAGTACGGTACAAGTACAGTACGGTAGAAAAAGGAGGGAAGTGACTAGAACACAACCTGATCGATGAGGGACTATGACAGAGTATATTATAGGCAGTATACACACACACAGTCACACGTCATACGTCACACGTCACGCCACCATCTTGATTCAATTATTGCTATGGAAACGAGGACGGGCATCACCTCACTTGTACAGATACGTACTTTTTTTTTTTTGAAATGGCAAGACCCACGACGACACCATGCACTCACGCTACTGACTTATGTACAGGTACGCACACACTCAACACTGTTTAAGTTCGCGGCTACAAGAGTCCTTCGGTTGGCGACATCAGTTCTGGACACAGCTGAAAGACACAAGAGTGTATCACTTCTTCGTTGGTTTGCTTATCGGTACAGGTACTAACTTGTGGAAAGACAAAGTGCGGCTGAGGTGTGGCGCCTCCGACGTTGGAGGCGTCGCTGTCTTCCACAGGTACGTCTCTGCTGGCGACGTCAGTCTCCACTGGACAAGGCGATCCACTGACGTAGCCAGGGGAAGGGGACTCGACGCTGGACGGTACCGCGCTTTCGACGCCACCGTCAACGTCGCCGACAATGTCCGCAGGAGTGTCGGTGGTTGGGTCGGGAGTCGGTGGCGCAGGTTCGATCGGTACCGGTACCTGCGGCACTGTCGCAGGCGCCTGCTGCGAGACCCCTCTGCCAATCAGCTGCGCTGGCGTGGAGGGGCGGACGGAAGAGTTGGTATCAGGACACCGTCACTGCAGGTGTACAGGGCGCGTCAACAAATCATTCGACTCACCTTGAGATCCGAATCCACCTTCCTGTACTCGTTTCCTGACCTGGGCCTCAGGTTGGTCGTGGTACATCTTGACCCTTGGTCAGGCGTCGCGTCTGATGAGGACAGCGACGACAACGACAGGGTCTCTATGTAATCGGACAGGTCTGAAGTTCCGCTGCTGGTGGATCGAGCGTCGTTGGCCACCCCTACCACTGCCGGGGCTGACAACGACGCTGATGTCGAAGCCGAAGCCGCTGCTGATGACGATGATGACGACACTTGAGGCCCAATGCCGTCTTCAACTCGAGGTTCCGCTTCTTTAGGTGGGCATCTCAGCGGCCTAAGAACAAATGGGGTTAATTACAAACCGCCACGGAAGATCTGCCGAATGAGCATAACATCCGTACCTGCTGACAATAACTTCTGGCTCAACCTGTGCTTCCTCAACTGGATCCGAATCGGCAGTAACGTCGTCAACCCCGCTGGGCCCCGCTGTCGACGCCGTGATGGTGAGAGTGGACGCCACTGCCGCGACGCCCAGTCCCTCCGACCTGGGTGACCCAGTCCAGACTCCGGAGTCGCTGGAGCCTCCAGAGTCCCTCTTGGCCCCTGCCTGGCACGGCACGCTGGATGACCTCCTCTTGCCGCTGGTCAGAGTGGCCACGATCCGCCTGGGTGGCAGGGGCGGTGTGTCCGACGGAGACGGTGACGTGCGTTGCGCATCGGCCGAACTCGACCTGTGACGCACAGTCCTGGGTGCCATGGCTAAGTAGTCGGCCTCGTTCGGTTCCGTGTTTCCAGGACGCATCACCAGGTACTCCCCCTGTGTCTTGGTCGGCGTCGTCGCCTGTGCCGACGCCTGTGCCGCGGTTGCAGAGGGACTGCTCAGCGAGTGTCCACAGTGTTGGCACTGAGATCTCCGGAGCGGTTGCACGTTCTGGTAGTGTTCTAGAGACTCGGCAAACTCGGCGTTGGCGTACACTGCACCGACGCTGCATGTCGACGCTCTGGACGGTGGGGGTGGCGCACAAGGCGGTGCAGGTCGACGGTGCTGCAGCAGCCGCTGTCGCAAAGACGGAGGTGTGTCGTAGTTGGCCATCAGGTTCAGCTGGTCTCGCACAGCCAATTGCACGTCGGACAACGCGGCGTCGACCAGCGGACGAGGCGACGCATAGTAGTCGCTGCCTGCACTCCCACCGCTGTCCGACGACGACGACGCTTGCGACAGGCGGCACCAGGCTGCTCTCGGCTCCTCCAGCTGGTCCTTGAGCAGTAGGTGGTGAGCTGCCCTGGGGACGTCGTAGTTGTCGTAGGGCGAGGCGTGCCTGTGACACATGCACGTCGGAAGCTGGTGGTCCCTGAACCTCCGACGACCCCTGGGGCTTTGAGACGGCGGGGATGGGGAGGACGACGACCCAGTGTGTTGCTGCTGCAGTTGATGATGGTGCTGCTGGTGGTGCTGATGGTGATGGTGGTGGTTCATGTGGTTGTGCCCGAAAGTTCGAGGCTGGTCGTAGGCAGCGGCATCGGCCACAGCCTCCATGGTCCAAGAAGGGCTGAACACAGACGTGGAGGAGCAGGTAGAGGCTGAGGTCGGGGGCCGAGCAGGGGCGGGCACCGGGGTCGGAACAGGGGTGGGCCCGGGGGCAGGGGTTGAGGTCAGGAGGCGTCGGGACGGCGACAGCGTCTGGGTGCAAGGACAGGGGGCACCGGCTGGAGTCCACGGCCTCATCCCCACCGACTGGAGCTCCGACACCACGCTGCTGGTGCCCTCCGTGGACATCCCGTCGCAGCAGCTTCCCTCCATGTCCATCTGGAAGTATCGCATACCCATCAGTGCCTGACTCCGGGTCTATCTTCCACTGTGTGACACAATCCTTACCCTTACCTGCGTCCAATCGGCCGATGCCCACAGCCTGTCATCCAGAGCCCTGAAGGCGTCCACGCAGGCCAGGTCGGAGGCGCAGGCGTCAGTCTTGGCAGGAAGGGGCTTCCTGGGCGAGTCCAACCCGCCATGCCTGCGGGTCACGGGCCTCCTGTTGGCAGGAACCTTTCCCTGAGAGGCCATTTGCAGAGCCGTGGCCACTTCCTGCCCTTGCTCGCACAGCAGCACGTGAAGACCTTCTCCTCGGCCACATCTAGAGCCTCCCTCGAAGCACAGCTTGCCCTCTACCAGCCCATACCGCCTGAAAACACACAGGTCATCAGTGCTCACCTGTCGTACAATGTGTGATGTTACAACTCAAAATGTAATAAGCCCGACGCATTACGGGGCTGGCAGGTGCCTGTTCACTTATTGGCAAACACAGCGTCGCACACCCCCGTAGGCTTGTCCCCAGATATCGTCGGCTGAGCGAAATCCAGGTGTCGGGTTGGCGTCTGGAGTTATATGAATTACCTGAGGTGTGCGATTTGCCAGTGGCCGAGAAGCCTCGGGGGTACGCCGGCGCTGAGGCAAAACCGTCGATCCGTGACGTGAAGGCGGGCTGGTCCCGGGGAGATCTTGGCCCTTGGGGGAGCCCCTGCCACCTGCACCACAAACGAGGCCCCGTTGCCCAAGTGAGCCTGGATCTTCACCTGCCACTGCATCAGTCTTTCCCGGCTGTCGAAGGCCAGGACCACTGTCACGTCCTGGCACAGGATTGCCATCGTGTGAGACTCCTTGTCCAGGGTGAAACCTGAAAATATTATCAACATTAATTTCAATACAGCATTATCCTGCGAGTAAGGCAGCCACTACAAATGTGGCATGCGGGTTGCCCTGAATAGCAAGGATAACCACTAATGGCCATCGTCTCTCCGGTTCTGTTCTCGGATTGCGCAGAACAGGTTCATATTTCACTACATTCAAGAATAATTTTACTAGTTCAGTTACTTGGCCGTTATATACAACCTGCTTGGAAGTCGCGTTAGCGACAATTATTATCTACGTAGAACTCTCGTGCAGCATGGCAACAAGTGGACAAATAATGCAGCAGGGGTTCCGCCTCTACAGAGTCAAGAGGCCAAAAGTGGTTCAGAAATATAGCTTACAGCGTGTTCCAATTAAAGGGAGGGTTTCTGTTGGCAGTTTCATAGCACCACATTTATTTTAATGCAGTTACTTTACTATAGGCGTGTTTAAGATGCAAGTGATGTATTAGCTTCCAGGATGGATGGAAGCATTTATTCAGGCCCTGAGTTGCAACCCAAGAGCGTAATTCTTCTCTGGGGACCCATTTCTATCCATTGGCACTTGAGGTCAGTGGTTGAGAGCAACATATTTTCTGCAGGCCAGACCCTCCTCCTGCTGGGCTTTAAAAAGACGCATCCAGCCAATAAGTTAATATTTTGAAAGTTCATAAAAGCAACTGTTGGGACGCTAAGTGCGATAAAATTGCTCACTGAAACGGACACATTAGTTGGAGCCGACTGTACATTTCTCAGTGGTCTATTCTTCTCGAACGACTATGTTGCAATAACGCTGTTAAAAAGTCTTCGTTAACGAACCATGCCTGGTACGCCTAGCACCCGTGACGTAAATGGCTAATTAATAAAACATATGCTAATGATATTGTTACAGCTTATTAGAGATGAAATACACTATAAATTGATATTACTAACCAATATTGCAAAGGTCAACAGCAACAGGTACTGTACAAACCATGCAACATCACACACTTTGTTGTGGGGGGTTTGTTAATACCGCTAAAAATATTGAAATACGTCAACTAGATCGTCCACATCAGAATTTCTCCAAATTTTGACCACCTTAACAGGGTGCAAGAGATCATGCGGCTAACTTTGGCCCCTAAACCCCCTAATCAAAAAGTCATTACCCAGTAAAACTCCAATAAACCCTCTGAATTTTTGATCACTTCGCCCACCACATATTAGAGCCGTTCATAAGACCAAAACGCCTTGTGATCGGATCATTTCGATGGTATGCTTAATAATTTTAAAAAAAAATTAAGATTAAACATTTTAGCCATTTTGAACTGGCTGACAGTTATTCCTTCGACGATTTGACGCCATCTATCCAATCCTTTGCGAGCGGAAACTACAAACCTGTCTCTTGGTCCCTGATCTTTCCTTCCACCAACTGCGCCCATCTCCCTTCCACATTACCTTACCAGCCCATCCCCAATCCTTCAACTACCAACCATAATCCTGGGGAGTCCATCGCTCACCTGACTCGCTGGCCAAGAAGTGCTCGAGCGAGAGCGACGCCTTTGTCTGGCTCTGCTTGAATCGCTCCTTCCCATCTCGGTATAGCTGCAGGTGAAGGCAGTCTGTGAAGAGACACAAAACATCAGCGCTTATTGTTGTTGTGTCCCTTGCCTGAGCTTTTGCAGGCACTTTGCGGGGACAAATCCAGATCCATTTCTGGTGGGTGGGGGGTCGCTTTTCGAGCCCCGTCAAGCAAGCGCTTTTGGAATATTAATAAAAAGGGAGGTCCCCTTGGCGCTGCTCTTGATGCCTGGCTAGGAACAAAGTACGGCCATTTGCGTCCGCTCCGATGCAATGTCCAAGGGAGAAGAGAGAAGCGCCCCTGACAACGTTTCCCAAAACACAGCTCGGGAAGTATTGCTTTTCCGATGCAAACTACGTTCGGGAAAGGGGGGGGGGGAGGGGAACATCTCAGCCGCTAAGAGGATTATGCTCTACGCATACGGAGCTAATGGAGGAAATTGCGTGACAGGTATATGCGCAGGAGGTCTTGCCTTAAGAGGCCTGCAGGGACTTTTTATGGCCAAATTTATGCATGAGGGGACCTGGATTGCTGGGGTGGAAAAGTAAATAAATGCTTAGATGGGTCAAAATATCTGGCAGTTTATTGGAGAAGATAGAGTGGATTTACTAGCAGAGAGTGAAAATCTTGCCCGTCGTTCTAATACATGTGCAAATGTTTCTGTAATATTTATATTTTAAAAAACCAGGTTCGATGTACAAAAATCACATAGCTACCTAACTGGTGATGTAAAACAAGGTGTCCCTCCGTTAATATGAAGGGAAGATACGATTTTTAGGGTCGTAACAATTTCATTAGTAGCAGAGTTGTCCGTGTCGTTTCTAATAGCTCATTTCTGCCGCTACTTTATTCCTGCCATGCATATAACACCGCGCACATTTTCCAGTCTCAGCCCTCATATTTCTTCTGTTTGGAAGCGCGGATGCGAAATGCTTAAAAAGCGCAAAAGGTTGATGTTTGAAGGCGCTTAATTTCCCTCCATTCGTGTGTCACGCTTCTCTTTATGCGGGGCCAGAATAACACATTAATTACCAGCACAGCAGTCGCGAAGGACGCTCTTTTGTCCCCTCATTTCTCATCGATTTTGTCATCTCCCATCCCAAGCCTCTTTCGCATCAGCACTTTTTTTTGTCCCTCTCCAGAAAAATGACATATATAAAAGGAAGGCATTACTGCTTCTGTTGCACTTTTTTTTTGTACTCGTAACTAACTCTATCCATGCGATTCCGCCTCATTAGTTGTTGCGCACTGTCAAATCTGGTACCTGCTGAAAATGTCGCCGAAATTCCTCCCTCAAACTAATAACAAATCATTTTCTCGAGGACAAAAGGACGTCAGGAACCCTATGTGCTACGGCACCTTCCTTTTCCCTCCAAAAAATATATATAAAAACACAAACACAAAAGAGAGATTTATCTGTTGCCACTCGTGGGCAACTCGCTGTAAAAGCAATTTTGCGCAAGTTTTTTTTTTTTTTTTTTTTTTGGGGGGGGGGGTGGATAGAAAAGGCCAGTATCTCTTGTTTCTCTGTGGAATGTTCTCTCTTTCCTGCTCTCCCACCCTGTGCCTTCTCCCATGGGGGCATGCTGCCAGGAATCGATGTCTGGCGAAATGAAGCAGACCCCAAGCAGGCCGGACGCCATTGCACAGGGAGTAGGCCTACAGCTTTCACGTGCGCCGCCAACGCCGGTCAATTTCAATAATTGAATTATTCCGGACCGAAGAATGGGAGGAAGTTACAAGTGTCAGGTTCCCCTTGCCAGGGAACGAAGTAAAAAAAAAATAAAGTTTAGATAGAACTGGGCGGGGGACTTGAAACAGCGGGGGTAGGTCCTAAGTTTCCGGGACCGGTTCGAGTTACAGATGCAGAGTAGGGTTCGTGACAAGATTTTTATGCAATGGGAAACTTTTTTTTCTTTTTTTTTCTTTTGGAGAAGGCTCTTCACGCTGTTTGTTTAAGAGTAACGTGAGTTAACAATGGGATGGGAATGTTCGCATACAGGGTGGCACGTTTCATGCAAGTTTAACAATGGAGGGGGGAGAGAGTAAATTATTTACACGAACCGGTTTGCACAAAAGCAACAATTAGGACCACATTCATTTATGAACAGCCACGAGCAAAAATTTGTGGGTTGCTTGTGGCTGGAAAATCTCCAAACTTGTACTAGCATTTGTAATGTAAACACGGCCTATAGGCTATACAACCATTAAAATTATTTTAAAAAAACCACCTAGCGCAAAAGAATAAAAAATCAATGTTGCCTAGAGTAACGGTTGGTTGCACTTAACATATTTATTACATAACCTAAGTATTCACGTATAGGCTCGTGGGCACCATCTTGTAACTTCTTAGTATGCCGCCAAAGGTGCTTCACTTTCTCAAGCTGCTTTGACCCCATTTGGCCATTGATCTGTGGTGCAGAGTAACAATGGCGTTGAAAACAAATATCGTCGACCTCAAGGATATTAGCGAGCAGCCATTAGTGGGCGGCGGCCCACAAATTGAAAAACCGCAGCAGCTCATCACACATCCAGTCAAATGCTCGACTCAACGCATTTACCACAATCTATTTCATCGCTCATGTTGTTACATGCATAGTACAGATAAAGTAAGATGCAAATCAGGTGGGGGTGTTATGAATTCGTTGGACGGCCTCTAATACTGAGCTGACTTCCCCACAATGTACAGATAAGGTACAAAGGCTGTACAGTGCACAAGTACAGTACCGCGCTTAAAGAGCGCAACAGCGTAACTGATCAACATTGTGCTCTTGTCAGAACCATTCCAAATGAAGGCCCCCTTGAGCAGTATTTGTTAAAGGTATGTTCTGTGAATAAAGTTAGGATTCAAAACGGAGGGAAAAAGTTGCAAAGAGTCTGGGATATTATATAATGTTAAAACAGCTCCTCTCTCTTTTCCCCAGGAGACGTAGAGGTCTTCAAAAATGAAAGAAGTACGAGTTGAACAAGTAAATATTAATACTGCAGAGTAAATCCAGCATGCCCAGAACAACTTTTTCATAGCCATGCGGATTACAGCATACAGGCGAAGGTCTTGTGATATTAAATATGTATCAGTTTACAACTCAATTATTACGTAAGAAGTTTCTTGAGGGGGGAGGAGTGGGATACTCTAAGTTTTTAGTGAAGAGCCACTCAAAATAATATTGGTTGAAAATTAAAATCATTATCCTGTGTGTTAGGCAACTACTGATATGTCATGCGGGTTGCCCTGAATAGTCAGGATTACTCCTGAATGTGAATCATCCACCCTGTTCTGATCTAACGTTGCGCAGAATGTATACTATTGCATATATTCTTTTTTTAAATGAGTCACTGGGTGCTAGTTCAAGTGCGAAAGCTCCGCCTCATAATAATTTACACAGTTGAAACACTATCCGTGTAACTCAACCCATTCATTTCAAAGTTTCAAAATTCCTCCCCAACCTGAGATCTGCTTACACTAATGAGCACCCCAACTCCATCACACATCTGAAGATGTAAGCCGAATCCCACGCACCTCCTGTACCAGGTTCCCCCAGCAGACCCAAAATGCAAATTCTGGAAAATGCCAAGGGTCAGATTCTGAATAGCGGTGGGTCCCCGGGCAGACAGGCCGTGAGATGGGTTTGGTACTGTAGTTCCACAGTGCAGGTATACTATAGACCGAGCTGTGTGTGTGTGTGTGTGTGTTGTGCCGATGCGTAAGTGCATGCAGTGAATGAGGAG
>KZ538133.1:47041-73774 GCA_000934665.2 Catajapyx aquilonaris
GGGGGGGGGGGTGCTGGTGAGTTGGGGCCCTTTCCACTCGTGGCTTTTGTGCGCTGCAAGAGTGGCCGCTCTCGACACGAGGACTCCGCTTCAAAGGGCCAAAAACGAACCAACTAAGGATGGGAGGTCTCGGGGGCAAAAGGCTAGCAGCCAGAGGAGATCCTTCTTGCGGGCCAATTAGGTAAAAATTTGGCTCAAAAACAGGCAGTTTCGATATGTGTTTGGAGAGAAAAAAAAACAGGCGGGTGAGTAAACAGGGAGTTAGCTGTAGGGAGGATATCTGGTTTAATTAAAACATAATAAAGCATAATTTATAGTGGTACAGGCGTGTGTTTTGGTGGTTCCGTAGTAAATAACATGGAGTTGATTTAAAATGACGGGGGTTATATAAAGTGCAACAGGGCACAAATAACATGATTAACAGAATAAAGCGGACAAGTGGTAATGTAAACAATACCGTATATTCGCATGTTAACAGCATCGGTTGCATCAAAGAGAGAATTAACATGCGGTATTTCGTTGTGCCCTTAACGTCAAATCGATCTGGTACATAAAAGGGGAAAATGGATTCACACCTGCGCAGGTAGATTTGGGGGTGGAGCCAGATTTCACGTTTTCGGTCACGTTCAACATGTTGGAAGCATGCTATACCGACCTTCAGCCTAAGGCGACAATGATGATTTATACTTAAATTATAATAATTAATTAACCAAGACAAAGCACCAATATTGATACAGTTCTGACAGCATGTATAATATGTATTGATTGGACAGAAAATTAATAATAATGAAATACAAGAGTTCAACAGTTTACAGTCATTTATACAACCCTACCACGCAATAATAAAAAGCTGTATAATTTATGCGTCAACCTCTACCATAATAATAATAATAATAATAATAATAATAATAATAATAATAATAATAATAATAATAGGGTTTACAATAAAACCGTGCATAAATGAGAGAGGCTACATTGTTCTTCCTGTCAGGACAATCAGTGAATATTGAACAACGAGTGTCAGCATTTATAACAGTGAACAACAGGAAAAAACTAGCAACAATAGCTGTATGCGAGAGGAAAATAATGAATCCATGAAACATTCAGTGCAGGGAATTGAGCCCAATTGCGCCATATAGGAGGGCTAAAAAAAATGCGAACTTAATGAGGAAAAACGAGTGGCTAATTGCAACGGGATTAATATCCCAGAGAGTTTGGTCAAACAATTTGTCCTCCATCGATTCCCACTCGACACTTGACACGTCCGGGCTGAAAATTGTCAACTCGTGTCACTTGGTCCCCCCCCTTCCAACCTCCCACTTGTAACCCCTTGCACCCTACGAAGGGAGAGAACTAGAGAGTAGAAAAAAAAGTGAGGAAGAAGCTAGAAGGCGGACGTAATTGGCACATTCGCGAAGTCGATTATTGCAAATAATTAGATAAGATAACGAGGAGACGAGTCGGCGCTCCATTCCTAATTGGACTTAAATGCGCCAATTTCCTTTCTCCTCCCCCCAGTTTACAGAGAGCTCGATTGCGACAAAGAAGTCGAGTCAAGTGGACCAAAATGGCGTCTAATTTTATTTACTTGTCGATCTTGCAGCGTAATTATTTTGGGGGTGGCGACATGTACGCGGTCTTCCCTGGCTACGAACGCAATGAAACGCGACAGGAATAATTTTATCAAATTTTAGCAAATTTTTGCCCAAATGTAGGATGAAGTAAAGTGCCAGGAGCACGAGCACCAACAAGTTCAGTGTAAAACCCAGGTAAAACCGTTTTTTTTCTGCCTCGATATTGTCCCCACAAAAGGGGTAACGTCTTGTGTAATGAAATTGGCATTAATTATGCAGAGCAATACTACCGCGCTGCTAATTAACCGTTTCCCTTGCATTTGTCTCTGCAGCATGTTTAAAAAGGTCGGTATGAAAGCAGCCAATTTTGGTAAGAAATCTGTCTTGAGGCATGCACTGTAATTGAAACAGTTTGAAAAGAGCTCTGTGAGATTGCCCTGGGGGTTTTTCCGCCTTTCATGGAAACCAGTAGACCAGTAAGTAACGAGTAACGTTAGTTTCCGAACCCACCACCAGAGCTGCAACCGCAATTTCAAAATGGAAGCCGAGTATGAGTATATGGTTGGTAACTGTTAGGCCATAAGCAGCCTACTTAATCATTCACATAGAGTGGGGATATATGCAGAATAATTGTGTTTGTTATGAGAATGAAGGAAGTGGAGATGAACTTTGTACATGTAACCATTCCCTTTCTGTCAAGCCAATGAACGGCGTTCATTTCCTCAGTACAGTAAACGGCCTCACAGTGAACGCATCCGACCGCAACATGCTTACAGTTTAGCCCTCCTGTACGCTGCTAATTGGCTGCAACTGTCTGGCCACTGTGTACCTCCGGTTAGTAAGTGGTATCCTCTACATCCTCTAGATTAGGAAGGTACTTGGTACAACCAAATTACCCTAGCTTTTAAAGCAGGTCGTACTGAACAAATATCAGGCAAACTGCTGTTTGGGATAACAACATAATATGATAAAAATGCAGGATTTACTCTTGATGAAACGAAAACATGAAAAGAGACCGTTATACCAACGTGCTATGCAGTACGTTACCCCTCCAAGTTATTTACGCTACGCAGCTCAAAATTGATTCAAGATGGCGAGCTTTCATGCCAGGGTGCTGCATGGTACACTGCTTCAGGGAATTTTGATTAACATTGTGTACAGGCATGGCACTGATTTATATAACAAAAGTTAAGACTAGTGTACAGTAGGCGATAACAAACACGCATTATTAAACAATTTGCAACACTACTAGTTCAAGCCACATTCAGTACTGCATAATTAACAGCAGATTAATTATTGAGGCCTAATTTCGTGAGAGCGTATGCCGATTACGTTCAAAATTTCCCCAGAAAAACACTGGGTGATATTACGTACAAAGCATAATTTATGCCCATGTTTAATCCTCCTTCTTGCCCTTTTCTAATGACGATGCTCTGAATAATTAATCCAGTGCACTGGCTGTAAACTGTAACTAAGCTGTTTGCGCGGACTGGAAGCCCAAGTTGCAAGTTTGCGAGAAAAATGCTCTTGCATGTTGTTTTTTTTTGCGACCCAAAAACCATCACAACGTAAAGGAAACTCTCACATGCATAAAAAATTCCCCTTTTTAAAAAACAGCACGAAATTCCTCTTTCCACGAATTAATACGCTACGCTCTCCGAACAAAACCTACACCTCTAAATGTACTTTTCCATGCATAAATACATGCCTAATAAGGATACTGCAAAAAAAGTAGGATTTGCAATGAAATTACTCATACGAATTTAAGTACGTGAAATTGAGCATTTGCACCCTCTCACACATATGGGTGCTCATACCTTTTTAAAAAAAGTGCGACGAAACTCAGCTGTGTATATGGTTCACACGTAAGATGCACCTCTAGAGTAAATTGAAGCAAATTGAAGCACGTTTTGGAAGGAGATGAGTGTAAGTTTCGTTGGAGCCGAAAATTGCCTTGCAGAGAAGGTAAAGTTTGCCGGTTGCATAAGTCATGCGCTGGCTACAACTTGCCAGTGTTTGCGCACTGAATGTTGCATTTCCAGTCCACACACTACGCCCGCCTTTCCAACTCCCAATGGGCACCGGGCTATGGCCCCCAAAATTAGCCAGCAGTCTTCAACTAAGCAGGGCCATGTATTTTAGAGAGAGGCCAAATCCTACCTGCTGCTAAAGCCGGTTGCAATATGTGCCGATGTACACAAATTGGGCTCAGAGTTGGGCAAATATCGACTCTAAACAGCTATAGGTATCAGGTTGATGTAGTATCACCCACTACTGACATTTCCGACACAAAGTGGGCGGCCATTTTGTATCCAAAGATATGTCTCAAGACCAAACCAATGGCACGAAATTACCAGGAAAATGGGTTGTTTCCTAGCCAACTCTGCATAATAAGGCAGAATATTAATGAAGTCGCTTGCAAAATACCAGACTCAATTTCGGTTTAAGGCAACTGTTGGCCTGTGTTAACGACCGGTTTTCTTCTAGAACCGAAAAATATATCCAGCTGAAGGAGGTCCCTCGACAGTTGAATTTAATGTCCCTTTCCCTAATGTGACTTTGGGATTCTGTCCAAGAAATATATCCCAGGACTCCCTAACCTCCTCTTCACCATGGCAACCATGGTGCTTCTTAGGGGGTTGGGAGCGAAAGGAAGAATCGAATCCCCCCCATCCCTTCCTTTTGAATTGGTAATAAAGAAGAGAGGAGGGTAGGAGGAAGGGGGAGAAGAAGCAGGGAGTAGGAGGACAGATCGGAATGTGTATGCTCCACATGCTGTTGGCAGGAGGACACAATGTCCTTTGTACTCTCTTCCAGGTCAAACAGACTTGTCGCTTATCGACTTTGTGCAAATCCTAGCACTCCCCAAGTCAGTAACTGCGTTTAGCCAATTGGATCTATACTAAGGGGTGTGGTTGACTTTGAAAGCAGGAAGTTCTATCGGCTCATACTTATCACACGGTTTGAATAGGGTTGGAAAATAGTCCAAATCGCGTCGATTTGAAAATGTTGCCATATTGTGGCAAAAACCTCGCCTATAATCTGGACAAATATTTTGCAAATATTCAGTGCAATGCTTAAACCAAACTCGTTAAAAATATACAAGTTCCTTCATATAGTCAATAACAAAAGCGCACAAAATTTTACCGCGACATCGGGAAAAAAAATCCAGTTATTTTCCTCTCCCTTATAGCACTAGTTGAGGCACAATTGGGAAATAAAAAAATACCGCCGGAAAATTGATTTCTTCCAAAACTGTTGGGATTCACTCATCCTTGAAAATTTGGACCAAATGTTCCTGAAAATTGTTTTTTATCCCTGAAGAATACTGACTTATTTATAAGGGTTCGGACTTATTCATCATGGTTTCAGACCCATGTCTTTCATCTCCCTCCAGAAGCCTTTCTATTCTTAGTTGCTGGGAAGCTCACTGACCTGTGAGTGTTTCAAGCTATTCCTTTCAGGAATGTATACACATAGTTGCCGAAAACTTTAAGAAACTCAAGTCTCTCGAATGTAGATCAGAAGCTTTTGCAAGGCTACCCTCAGGCATCTACATGCACCGCAAATATTTATTCATTAGTAGCTTCCACCACATTATTAACTCCCGACTCACCTGCAGGCCCTGCATGAATTTTGTATTACCACACCTTATTTATTCTAATTAAGGTGCATATTGATAATTTTTTTACGTCCCTTAAGCGCACTAGCCTCTGGCACTATAAAGTCAGTCCCCAGCACAATGGTAAAGAGCAGAAAAGTGTGCTTCAGCTCACAAGCTATTTCCCAGCAGCCATTTGGGCTGGCGAGGATGATTGAAGCCAGCACTTTCACGCTTTTTTGTGTGTCAAATGTGTGTTGCCAATCGCCATTCCAGGCCTTCGCCTCTGGGGGGGGGGGGGGGGGGGGGGNTGCCATCACCCAACACCCACTTGCCTCTCACCCGCCGCACGGTTCCACTTTTATGACGCTACCCATGAACGATCTATCTCTATTCGGTCTCAAAACTGCGTTTCCTTCCGAAGAATATTGCGCAAACAGTACGCCGTACCCAGGCGATAACTACGTTTGCATTGCCCTACAAAAGGCGGCGGATTGTAAAGTGGGGAGTAAATAGAGGTGCTATTACTACCTGGATATGCTAAAGAGTGCTAAAGAGGCGTAGCAATTAACTTACAGTATTCATCATATTCAAGCATCTAATATTTGACAACTTCAGTGCAATTTCTATTTGTTCTTAAAATAGTGGGTTGCACGATTAGGTTGATGTAAGGTAAGATTGTAAGGTAAGGTTGATGTACGGTAAGATTGAAAGGTAAAGTTGATGTAAGGTAAGGTTGATATAAGGTATGACTGTGGGTAAAGTAGAGGGTAAATATTGGAAAACCGATATCAAAGAGAAATCCCTGAGTGGTCGGTCTGCAACCACTGTGACACCACTGAAAACCGGCGACTGCCCAGGCTTTGACAATGATGCATCGCTACTGGTGAACACCAAAAAAACAGATGAAATTCGGTATGGTAGTACATCGACAACAGCATAGTTATCAACTACTATATAGATATGCTCCTTTTGTCAATATGTCAATATCCAGGCGCCATCTGACGAATATCCGGGTCGTCATAAAGATGACCGTATAACCTCTCGGCCCTGACCCCATTCACCCGGAACTGACACGTGTAGACTTCAGGACCAATCGACCATCCGGTGTGGGAGGAGACATAATCCGGAATAGGATTCCACCGTCCATGTCTGTTCGCTTTCCTTTCGGTTTGGTTACCTCTCGCGACTTCCGGATGGATCCCTGTCCCCGGAGACATTTCCGGGCCTCCAAAAGGATCTTCTCCTTCCTCCAAAATTTTTTCTTCTTCTTCTTTTCTCCAGGTCCGATCCCTAGAGGCGTAGGGGGGATGATGCTGCCTCATCTGGCCCGACTCTTTTAAGAGCAAGGGCCTGAGACTCGCCCTCCGGATAAATAAAATAAAAAAAGGAGACGAAAGAGAAGTAAAATCCGACTCATCCGACCGAAAGAGAAATCCCATCGCGTTGCCAACATCTACTCGGGGCAAATCTCTTTCGCACTTCAAAACAACTTTTCAGCAAGCCAACACCTGCATTCACTATCTCCAAAAAGGATACGCCGGAGCCATTTTCCTGCTGTCAAAAACATGGCTGCTGACATTATGTATGGGCTTTTACAAAATGGAAGATAAGGTTGAATGCGGTTTTAATTAGGGAGTCATAATATTATTTACTGGGGTTGGAAATGGGTGGAAAACAGGCTCGGAATGGTTCGGAATTATTCGGCTCGTTTTTTTAAAGCACAAAATTTAATTGTAGTAAAATAATTAGATGCTCCGCCTACTCTGGATTGACCAAAGGTAGGCCACTACATGCATAATCTCGCTACCAGCACCAGAGGTTTTTTAAAAAAAAGTTGGACCACAGATTGTGGTCAGTGGAATGCACTCCCAGGGGGCGAATCACCCAGTGTGGAGTGCACAATTATGTTACTATGATTACATCACTACTGGCTTTGCTAACTCGCCCAACTACAAGTTGCCTTAATTTTATGCTTTGGAGGCATGCCGCTGGGGCATGGGATTTTTTTTTCGGCGTATAAAGGGGGAAAGGCGTAGTTTTGCCTTGGGCTAAGCTCATGTCAACAATGTTTGACTTGGAAGAGGAGTGACAGCATCATCAGGCCACAGGATGGTATTTCCAGTCGCAATTAAGCAAAAACGGGGGATTTTCTAGAGATTACTGCAATTTCCAAAATTGCCTTCATATGCTATATCTTCAAAAAATGTTCCTAGACCTCGATCACTTGACCGCAAAATTTTAGCAAAATGTTCCTCCCCCTTTGCTATGTACACGTGCAAGTTTCATGCTAATTTGCAGAAAGCCAACCGAGTAATTAGCAATCGGGCGAGACCAAGCCAAACACGATGAATAACCGAGTGCGGAAACAAAGAAAGCTATCAGCTAACCAAACATGGCTTCCCCGGAATTCCATTTGCTTGTCCGAGAGGCAGAGGGGGAAAGATGGACGCCTTGGGGCAATGCCGCTCGGCTGGCAGCACGTGACCTTTCCGAGTCCACCCAATTCGATAGCTCATCATCATCGTCCATGGATCCATCCAACAAGTTCTCCCCCTATTTCCCCCATATACCTATACCAACCTATCGATTGCATGCAGCGTGTCTGTCTGTCTGACTCAATGACTGAATGTCATGAACACGAACCGGATGAAACGCGAATTTTTTTGTATGTCTCATCTCAATTGATTATCATTAATGAAAGTGGTTTCCGGAATGGTATTTACACTGCGCATTTATGTTCGTGGGTCACGATCCTACAGATGTGGTGGAAAGGTCAAACTGATCGTCCTCAGATCGATTGCCATAATCCATACTAATATTGCCAGGAGAAATAGGTACTAAAGAACCCTCAAGGGTGTGTGTCAACAATGTTCAATCTATCCGTCAATGGATTGTCACAATTGTAGCTTTATTCAACGAGTGTAACTATTTTCTTTTTATGAACAAGTGACCTCTATGTATATATTGGGTTAAGTATCATTTCGAGTGGAACAATAGCATGAATTTGATCACTGGACCTGTCTATGGCTTCCAACCTCTACACATTCGCATTTGAATAGATGTGTTGCATACTGCAGTTTGCTCTATTATACCAGCTCCTGCATTGCCACCAGCAGCTTTGTGGATATGTAAAGCCCGTTTCATATATTCCTTACAAAAGCTTCCAATACATTGATAACGACGTACTGCCGCGCCCGGCCGCGCCGATTTTACGCCACAGTTAATACACTACCAAAAATTGTAGGCGTCAGAAGCATGCGTACACCTACAAGTACCCCTAGAGGGCAACTGGTTTCCATCTCTGTTCCAATTAGAGCACAAGTCATCGCCGACAAATCTTGGCGGTGATCCCCTCAAGGCAGAAACTTAGACCACCCCCATTCCCTAACAGCCGAATCTATCTTCATCAGAATCGTGAGCCTCCAGAGTTCGCCTTCACTTTGCTCTAACCTCTTACAAATTCGACTCGTTTTCGCAAAGTTTCCGCCTAGACTCATACTTCCCTTTTAGTTGCCAGGTGAGAGTTTTTTATCCGCTTGCTTTTGGGGAATTCACTCGATAAAGCGGGGCTGGGTGAGACACAGAAGGCGGCGCGGCATTCATTTGTGGAAAGGTCTTCATGCGAAATGCGCAAGGTGGGGCTCGACAAATCCATACAAAAAATGTCTGGGGTCGTGAATATTCAAATAGTGTTATGGATGATCCTATTTCATCAATGGGATTTAGCTGATTTTTTTTTCGCGTCTGAAATGACTACCTGTCTCAATGGGTTAATCAATTTCCTAATTCAGCAGACTGTGTAATTTCGTTCTAGTATCACTTATACAGTGCTATGAATTAGCTGCTAATTTTCGACCCAGTTTATTTCCACGTCTAAAGCACCATTAGGGAGTATAAACCTGGAGAAAAAAACTTTTAAAAATGAACATAATATGCTCTAGTGCATGACTAACGCGCTAAAATTCGCAAAAAATGTGATACCGTGAAAAATGCAAATTACCCTGGCAGCAGATATTTTACATCACATGCACTCGCAGAGCAGAACAGCGTTACATTTTATGAAGCTACATCTATTGATCTGTAAAATGCGGCAAAGCCTCGTTATTCACTGGCCATATTGAAAAAGTCTTTTTATTTCAGCGTTTTTGAGTGCTCATTCTGGAGATATGACCTAGCCCGCTACAAAAAGCTCGTGTCCGAATTATTGGCAAAAAAAACAGTAGCCCTTGAAGTTTTTCCTCCTGAAAAGTTACAATTCGTAATAATATTAATTACCAGCGGCATTACATGTCATTCCAAGGCGGTGAGGTCACTCGTCCAAAAAATACATGCCACAAAATTTAGGTGCAAAAAGGCAAGCACAGTCGCCTCCTATTAGAGGCATATTAGAGCAAAAGTAGATTAGAGAACACCGTCCTGACACACCCGCCATACCCAGACTCCTCTATGGACTCCTGAATTTCCCCGGTCCCCATCCTGCCCCGTCAAACAGAATTAAAGGTATAGTCATGCATGCCAACATGATTATAAATTTGCGGGAGTGCGCAAGAGCCCTAAGACAATGTTCGCAAATCAATGCTCACCAGTGAACGCCAATGCGCGCTTCAAATGAACCTGCCCATTTGCATGCCACGGCTGGGAATATGCAATCAACTCATGTTGTACATGACAATTCCAGTAGATTCATTTCTGGTCCAGTGAGACATCACAAGACATTTTGTCCACATACAGTGGCAAGACCCTGAGAGACCATCTATGAACGACATATAGGGCATTTGTTTTTGCAAGAGTTATAAGTTCTTTAAGAACTGGCTAGTGCAACTTAGTGAATGGTCCTCGTAATATGGCGCCTAGAAGAGTCGCTGGCTAAGGGGGAGGCGGAAGAGAGTTGGTAGGGGGGTTCTTTAATTGGGCCATTTAATCCATCTCCTGGCTCGCCTTCTTGTGTCGATTCAGCAGATTGCAGGACTCCCAAGAAAAGAGGACAAGGCGGAGAGTTTTCCTTTTTCGGTCTATCTCCGTAAAAGGAGCTTGATGGCGGCAGACAAATTGGGTGATCAGCACGAACTGCCCTCTCTTTTTTCTCCTTCTACTTTCCCCTCTTTCTTGAAAGTAGGAGTAGGAGGGGAGGGTCACGCCCATTTGCTACGGAAAAACCCCAAACACGCCCGTGTAGTTAGTGGCTCGATCGCAATCCAATGCATTTAGTCAGATGGACCAGGCCCAGATTGCTTCACATATTGGCACGTCTTACGTTGTAAAGTCAACCTGAGGAAGCCCAATCTGCTATGACATCTCCCTGAAACCTGTGAAGTTGGACCATTTCCGTTAGCGTCCAACATAGACAGGTTTCACTGTTTAGCCAAGAGATGGCGTGGATGCTGGGGGAGGCTATAGAAGTTGTAGTTAGTCGTGATGCAGCCTATTGGCTATTGGCTGGTGGTGTTATTACACCAAGTTCATTTGGCTTTCCTACGGTCCACGATCAAAAGACGGGTTCCAAACACATCGTACAGCGCTCAGCAAGTATCAGATCAAAGTGGCGGCTCAATTATTCAGCCAACGGCGGCTGAGGATGGCCAGTACACCCTGAGGACCTCCTTTTGAATGTCGGCTCCAGCGCGTTTGCCAACGAGCGACTCCATATTGTTCCCTGATTCCCCGGAATTCTAATCTGAGCCTGGGAAAGTGCCGAGTTCCTATCGAGCCCGTAAAAGAGAGATATACGCAGATTGAAAAGGTAGTTATGGATGTGCCGATCGTGGAAAGAGCTAGCTAGCAGTGCTGGTGAGTGGAACCGAGCAAATCCTGCTAAGTGCTGGGCTTGTCATCCATCACGTGACCCCTCCTCTTCTCTCCGGATTCTCCCCCTACAAGAAACTTTGGGGGGCGACGCTCATTTTCCGCGAATTCCCGCCGTGTAATTACTCCAAAAGTGGGGAGAAGCACAAGTTTCTCGGCTTCGAAGCTAACCACCTAGGATCCGGAAAACAGGCACAATAGATGTGCTTCTCTGGAAGATGACTTTTCACGTTCCCTTTCCCATATATACTACCAGAGGCCCCTCCTTCCTCTTCCTATTCCAGCAGCCTTTGCTAGAAAGCTGGAAGGAGATAAGAGCCTTTTCTGGGTTTCCGGGAGGAAGCTCTTGCTCCGGAATAAATTATCTCAATTTCATTATGTGCACTTCAAGCCTTATCGAAAAAACCTAGGGTGCAAAGTAAGAAGACAAGTTTGTTGGAGAACTGATCGACTTCGAAGGCAATGTAACTTACCTCCTTTTGCAGGGGGTGCAACAAAGGGATATTGCTAGGGGATCCCATGGGTGCATAGGGTGTGGAATAAGTAACCGACAAACTTGAAGGAGAGATTCGTGTAATCTCCATATTAAAAATTTAGAAATTTAAATTCTGTAACACTGTAGTATGTAAAATTTATGATCTCTAAAATGACCAGTAAAAGTTCTCGTTCTCTCAGTCCGTAGTGTACTGTGCTATAATAAAATTAACACGGAAATGGGGTTATGCTAGGCAAAGCCTCTGAGCTGTCACAATAGCGCCGCAAATGCACTTTGCATAATTATTACAATTATTAATTTATTATCAGCGGATCCCTACAGAGATCGCTGTAACACATCGTTTTTGCACATGTGCTGATAACGCGTTACATTACGTGACAGGTAATTACTAGGTAATAATGATATTATTATACATAATATATATTATTGTACCAATTGCCTAGTAATTAGTATATAGCCTCGTTCAGCAACCATTTGATGGTTCAACATACTCACAAAGACATTGTTGTTGTCCTTAACTTCACGTGGCCCATCCCAACCGTTTTGAGAATGCAGTTCAGAAAGCATTTTACGACATTTTTTTTTACACCACCACACTACTTTATCAGCAAAAAACAAGCACGACTCTGGCTCTCTGGGCATGACTAACGGTAGAAAAATACGTCCCGCTATAGGCTAAACTTTGCGCCAAGAATCTCCGATGTTCCCAGCAGATATTAAAGCTAGAGAGGAAAGTCAAGTCGACCTATCTCCTTAACATTTTGCACTAAGTGGCCGGCTGGTTTAAAAAGAAAGAGAAAAAGAAGAAAGTCCTTCAAGAGTCTGCGGTAGGATTTCTTGGGGGCTGGTTTGGCTGCTTCGGCTCCTTTGCTCCTCTTGTGTTGATGACACAAAGGGCACACTTTAATCTGATCAGGAGAAAAGCAGCGCTTCATTTTGCCAATATTCTTTCTCGCGGAACAGTAAGCACACTTCCAGAGGATGCTTGTTTCAAACTTGGCAGAGGGGGATGCAATGCACAATTTGTAGTGGCTCAAGGGGCAAAGTGAAAAGAAGTGTATATCTCAATTTTTTGAGAGTCGGAATTATACTGAAAGCCTGGTTCATTTGTAAAGCTATACTCGTTGGTAAATTTTTTATGAGACATACCAGGGTCCTAATCACGTTGGTTTGTGGCCAGTGTCACGAGACCTACTACTCATATGTAGTTATAAACACATTATGTAACATGGCTAAGTTCATTTTATTTGCACAAACACTATTTTGCCCATATCACAGCAATTAGCTGAAAACGGTTCAGAAAAGAGCAGAGGGGAATGGTGGATAAATATTTCAACCACATGGCAATGGAGCCAAATAGGCTTAACTTATGCAATGATGTGCATGGCTCTGTTTGTATTGCCCAGTGCACAGGGGGACACTGATATAAACTACCCATTGCAACGACCCTAATAATGGAACTAGAAACTATTCCGTACTCCGTTATATATGGAAGGGAAAACATAATTTAAAGATTGATATCTAGGCTAATGCAAATGCTGACCTAAATCCTATGTGACGCACTATAATTTAAATTATTGGAACAACCCGGTCAGGAAATTGGGAAGCCACGCTTTGGTTAATATTTCGCTCGCCACACCTGTCATGTGGTCCATGCACACAAAATGTTCTGCACTGATGATTAAAAATTCATTGCAGCAAAAAATGCGATAGGACTCATATACCAGTCCAGGCATCTATGGCAGAAAATTTCTTTCCACATAACAGTAATAACAAAAATAATTCTATAGGCCACATTTCCTGCATGCTCCACTGCTTCTGTTCCTGACCGCGTAGAGAAGCCTCGAAAATTAAATATTACCTGGCCTAAGCCTATTATCATAAGTTCACCTAAGAGCTCCAGGGACTTTGCCAGTGTTGAAGTTCCCACCAGTTCTCTAACTCCAACAGCACCATCTTCTCTATAGGCTAGTGAGTCTAAACTTACCATCCCAGCATCTCTATTTTACTCAATATTGTTTCAACCCCACACTCTATTAATGTCCATCAATCCGCGAAACCCAGTGGCATGTTGCATATACCACCGCACCATGTTGAAAGGTCCCTAGTACGTCAGTGTGGTCGTACCATGTTCGCACAAGACGCGTGCGTAAAAAGTGGGAATCCGGTCTGTCTGCTCCTTTCAAACTACATTTGTCCGCACAAGCGACAGCTGAAGACCGGCGACAACAAGGGAGGGGGATTGCAGGGGATGGGGATTTAGGGGAGGAAGAGGGGAGAAGCTCAGAAGGGGAAGAGCGACAGACATCTGTGCGACGTCTCCAGGCCGAAAGCCACTAGCCGAACAAGCAAAAGAAGGCCCAAAGAAGACTCAGACCAAAATCCTGACAAACGAGCCCAGTATTTTTTGGGGACTCTGGTCTGGGCGGCAGACATTCTCTTCTCGCCACGGAAACTGAGCCCCATCTATAAGGAGCTAAGAAGGACATTGGCAACATAAGGAGGATCAAAGTCGTATTAATCATATACTTATTTGCACTGTGCTGCTGGTGTTGTACCCATTCGCCCATGGCCATGTTTCTACTACATTCATGGAATCCTCTATCCAACTTTCTACTGTAAATTCATGAAAATTCTATAGTCTGCAGGTCATAATCAGCAGTGAACCTAAAAACATTGGCTGGATGCAAAATGGCCCTGGGTGTTGAGTGTGTCTGGGAGTGAGGAGCTAATAAAGGTTCTAAGTTGCAAGCAAGTTGATCGCGGTTTAATATTAGTCTCTCAGATGATAGGGATCAGGGGATGGAGGGGGGAAAGGGGAAGAGGGGAAACGTGTACCACCAGGACCCTGTAATATCGCATCAAGTGGGGGATTGTCAATCAGACGCAGCACACAGCCTCCCCAGATGCTTAATTGGAAATTCCATCCTCTATTGTGTCATGTTCCGAATAGACTTGACTTGTCCAGGATCACGTGTCAACGGCAGCCATCTTTTTGTAGGGTCGCATTTCACAATTTTCATTTCATTAAAAACTCAGGAGCAAAAATTTTTAGCTCGGGTTGCGCTTTTTTTAAAAAAAATCAGGGGGATCATGGCTCCGATATTGGACGTTTTTTTACTGGTTAAACGATCCCAAGTGTAGGGGAAGTGTGAAAATTATTTTTAAAAATTGTTCCGCATACTAGCGGTTTAATTAAAATATCTGGTACAAAAAACGGGATGATTAAAAAGCGGAGCGTGGGATTAATTCTCATTTGGCCTCAAAACCCGCGATATAAAAAGGTATAAAGTTTTATAGAAGATGTACAAAAGTGGCTATTTTTTCGTACATATCCGGCCGTTATTAAAAATCCAGAATGTAATAAATACCAGACATGAACAGGGTGAAGCACCGCAAGCCATAATATTCCAGCAATATCAGCTCCTATATTTTTGCATATATAATGCGACGAACCAGAAACAAATCAGAATTAAAACCGGATCTATACGATCGTCCCTAATATAAGGTAAGCAACTTGATTCGTGTCTGTTGAATGGTGGTCGTTCAGGTTCGAAGGGTCGATCCGACATGCTCATTAGTGGTGCTGGGATGTAGGTGGGACAATTCTGAATTCGTAGAATCCACTGAGCTGAATTTGGAATGAGGATCCAGTCTATATATCTGGGTATCAGGACTATGATCTTCGCTAGATTCGCGAATTTTGAATAGAAGAGGAAGAGGCGATCACGTTTATGAGGATAATGATTATATCACTATCAGTTTCGGTACATCTGGTTATAAGGATTTTCTCCCAATATTTTGTAAAGCGATGTAAAACCTGTGTCGATCGTTAATCAGATTTGAAAGCAATTTGGGACCTAACACACATTTAATTGTGGTATAAACTCCCGGACGAAATTGTCAAATATTTCATATCCGCATCAGCTGGTGATTCAAAGAATAACCATCAAAAGTTTTCAAAGGAGAAAAAATTGCTTTCCAGAATATGTTTCCTGCTTCTCCGATAAAAAAATTCGCGCTCAGAGTTTCACAATGTACAAATATTGTTTCCTTAACCCATAAACCCGACTTCAGGAAATTGCATTATTGGATGCATTACCAGTCACTCAGAGTTCAAAGGTCATAAGAGACATTACATTTTTTATACAAACCCCCTCAGGGAAATACATTTCGCCCTCCCCCCCCCTCTTCGCAGTTACAGTTGCCGGATGATGATGAAAGGAGTTTCCGGGCCCGCATTGAGTTACATGGGGCTCCAAGTGACGTAATAGGACCTCCCCCTCCTCCCCTCCCCCTCCACGAGTTTATAGTCTATTGAAAGGCAACCGCCTATGAAATTGAATGCTCCCATCGATCGCCTGCGGGCCTGCCTTTGCGCCGCAAAGTTCCGCTTTCACAAGCTCCTTTCGGGCCCCCGCATTTCCGGAGGGAAAAACCGGGGAACCCCCCGAAGCAATCGTGTGACGTCATGCGCACATATGATGACCCATAGGTTGCCCATAGGCCTAGAGGCGCTGAAGGTTTCTGAGTAAGAAATAGCTGACATTGTGATGCGGGAGACCACGAGGCTTGGGGTTAAATATGGCGGGGGTGTAACAAAGGGGGGCGGGGGGGTGTCAAGTTATGGCTGGATTGCGCCGGATTAGTGTAGATACGCATACTTCGCGGGGCTGAATTTTAATTAAGCTACCCGAATTGTTTGGGAGAATGTGAGTGTTGTTCGCGCCATAGGACGACGTTTAGTGGTCGGGTTGGTTGGGAGTTTTTTTTATTTTTTTTGTAACATGAGAGGGGATGACACACGTTTTGAATTTTTGGGCTTGCTTTCGGAAGTTTGGTGGAATAGTTGGCTCGAAATAGGAGGATTTACGGTAAAAATGCAGCCGGTCTGTCAACTTGTAGGAATTGTATAGTGTGTATTCGCCAGATTTGTAGTCTGATACGAACATTCTGAGAAATAATTTTACAAAAATACAGTTCACATAGTTCTATATAGAGAACATGACAATGTATCAGCATGTCTCATCGGTCGTGACAATTCAATACATTTTGTGTACGACTTCACGTTTTTCAATTCTTAATACGATTCTACTGACGTCTTAAGTGAAAAAGAAATATTCGGCGAAATTTATTTTATGCAAACCACAGTGGCCTTCAGAGAGCAAAATGTTTTCCCAAGCTTACAATGGAGTTCAGTATCCTCTTATAATATACCTATACGTTTATGATGCCATGAGCTCTGATTCCATACTATACACTGGAGAATATTAAACTGACACAAAAGACAACTTAGCACAGATCTGCACAACATTTCCTTCCTTTCCCACTCTGTTACAAGTAATTTCATCAGTCTAACAGGAGACCTTATACTTTACTGGACTCAAAGGGTTATTTGTCTTACCAGCAGATACGAGGGACATTAGCATTTCCAAACATAATTAATTGGGCTTCTCTAACCAAATGTTCCATCCGCCCTATACAATACATTTCATTCATCTAAATTGTGGTTTGCGTTTCATAATGTATGTAAATGACCTAGCTCGTTTTAAAGGGAAAAAGGCTTTTTGTAGTGCTCTGCAGCTTTCACAAGGATAATTTCTTTTGCCAGAGTGGTCACGAGCATTTGCATAAGTACACTACAGCTTTAGAGTACGCTCCGCACCTGTAAAATTTTCTGCTCTATAAATTAGCGTTTATTCCTGGCACTAAAAACGCTAATTAAATGTCAGTGTGGTTAATTACGTCATGTTGAACGCACTGCAAAGAGGTCGCTATTCATGGACTGTCCGCACGTAATGCCATTCTCTTCTAGGTAATGACATTACACTGCGAATCCCTTGTCAAAAATTAAATCATAAAAACCCTGTCACAACTGGCCAGTTTTATTACCTAAAACTGGCCTCATATTTGTCGAATCGATGACGACAAACCATTTTGATTCCCATTGTTTGCGGTGAATCTCCATAAGTTTTCCTGCTGACTAATACCCAATTTTTGCGCCCCCCCCCCTCCCCCCGATATTCAAACACTACGAAGGATTAAGACTTCTAGAGCCGAATAAATCCGCGTAAATAAATAAGTCTTCTAGGACGTATTCAAATGTAGCCTACTTGAGCCCCCCTAGAGTTAAGGCCAAGTGTCAAACTGCCTTCATTTGCATATCTTCAGGGGCTTTTGCGGATGCTCCTTCAGACTACTAATCGCATTAATTCTATTAAGAGAGCTAAGGGACAAATGGCGGAGTGTTCACCTGGAAATTCAACGTTGCCATTTCCACCTATAACAATCATCATATCGTACATACATACCGGGTGGGAAGCACGTGTTCGGAAGGTTTGCTGACCTGGCCAAACACGACCGGAATGACCCACGGTTGGATGAGCCGATGCTCGTAATTATCGCTAGAGTGAGGGTTTATGGCCGGGAAAACAAATTAAAATGGAAATGCAAATCAATTGGGGGGAAATGCAAAAATATGCATGATAAACATGAGCTGCGTTTTTGCACACTACGAGATAGTTTCGGATGTGGATATGCAATTTTTTCTGAATAAGGAAGCTATGGAGCTATTCCTGTGTGTATTTTCAGAGTGTTTCCAGACAGATTTATTTGTTTGGTAGCGCTCCCGGTTGTTTTATCCTGGCAGCAATATGGCGTCGGTTGAAAATTATGAAATAACATATTTTAAAAAGTTATAATTATTAACCCTCACAAATTTCAGACTTTTTGCTCGTTTTCTGCTCTTTTGAAATCTTGGCACCCAAACGAAACATTTTTCTTGTGCTAACTTGTCGGAAGTGGTGGTGGGGAAGAAAGGGTGTGGAGGCTGCAGGGCTTGGGGATAAACTTGGTTGTTGGAATAATACAAACTGTAGAGCGTGGAAAGCCAAATCGATGGCGATGAGAAGCAATAGCAATCAATAGTTACCCTTACTGAATGAAAATAGCGAAAGTTATTCAGGAACTGTTAGTTGAAATGTGTCGCAAATAGGATTCACCACAGTGTCATCTCGTCGCCATAGAGCAATCTATTGTCCTGACGACCGAGTAAAGGACAAGCTCTTCCCGCCAGACTTGACAGCATCTTCTACTCCATGAAGGCTATTCTCAACAATAGTTTGCGGAAAGATGTGGGGGTAACGGATGGTGCCAAGTCTGGGCTTGATGGCGGCTTTGGTCACGATGTCGCAATCGTGGTGTCGCATCTCACACAAAGTTTGCTTGCTTGTGGGCGACCGCAATTTGTCGCGATTCCGCGCAAGGTCTGTTTGGACACCTTGAGGGCTAACTCTCATGCCACAAGAGCCTTTGGCTCAATTACACCGTGTGTCGTAATGATTAAGACAAACTTCCTTGGTAGTTAGTATGTTAATTGGATCCAAATATAAACAACTTTTTCTATACATTAAGTATTCATGTAACTGTTACGTAACTTTGTCAACAGGAGTACTGAATTATTTGAGAGAAGAAAACGTTTGGAAACCACAGTCCTATACTAACTCTCTCTCAAAATAACGTTGCACGTTTGCCCTTTATACGACACAAAACATTGCTTCCAGAGTGCACAGGATAGGTTGACAAAGTGAATATCACATGAAGTTGAAATTTTGATGCAACTTCATTTGCTTTGTGTAACTGATCACACGCTATAGCAGCAGACATATACTGTGGAGGTTGTGCAAAAAAATACTTTCACATATTGTTGTTCCAGAGCTTCACAAGCAGCCTTACTCTTTAATTGACTTTTCTTTGTCTCATTATTAGGCTATGACAACTTTCCACAGAATTTTCAAGCCACCAAATGTACCGCCTGGCACCCAAGTCTGCACCCAAAAAAAATGATGTGCGAACCATACTGACCAAATTTAGTCCAAATAGCCCCACTGTCCATAATACCACCGAACGTCCATTTCATAGCACAAAATGGAAATGTGCACTGCCCATACATATTTATTCCAGCCGCAATCTGCTTGCCATAAATTCCCACCGCCCAATAGGGGGGCTACAAAAAAAACACTCGGTGCAAGCTTACGACATCCAATTAAACCCTTGCATACAATACTCGTCATGATACCCATCATAATAATTTAAAACCAAGACTAGTACTTCTAGGTACTGTTAATTTTAGGTGATTAAAAAATTGGGTGGCCCCCGTGTAATTCTTTTCCGCAGTCTGAATAATTCCATCAGAGGACGAAAAGCCTGGGCTTTATATATGAAAAGAGGCAAACATGGGAGCCTAAAAAGTAGGGAGCATCCATCACCGTTGCTATCTGAAAAGCGGCTTTTGGACCATTGGCAACGACACTCGGGGGCGCTCGATAATTAACGTAATTAAATTCTGCGAGTCGTGTGGAAAGGGGATGGAGGAAAGTGTGTATAAGCAAAAGGACACATCTTATGAGAGGTTTGCTAGGGTGGGTTGGTAGGGGAGTTACATTACCCAGATTGCAGTTGGGATTTTCTTCTCTGTGTCGGTTTGGGACATGTCCAACAAAAAAAAATCTAGGGAGTGAGTAGTGCTGCAAAACGGATGGCGAGGCAGTTGAAAGGGGAGCATTTGGACCCGGTTCAAAACCCGCTCTTATTCCATTCAACTCGAAACTTTTCAAAGGTCTCGTAACCCGCATCTAGGCGCAGGCGCTAATGGCGCCTCACAAATTCGTTAACCCATGCGGAAGATGATCAAAATTTGGGAGGTGTCGAGTCAATTTGGCCCACCAAAGACACATCCTATACATATAAACCCTATTAAAACGCATCCATCATGTCGTGCCGCTAGAAAATAATCAGCATACGCCATCTACACTAATTTCCTTCTCAAACAAAATTAGCAAATTTGCATTTTCAGACATACAGTATTGTGGCTCAAGTTTTGGCAACGTATCCACTTGGTTAATCCCATTTTTTACAAATTGTAGTATATATCCAAGTGTGCTAAAATGCAACAAAAATCCCACAGGAATTTGCGAAGGGAACTGTATCCGGACCTGGAAGGCGAATCCGGTTCACCGACCGGGAGCCCGGATTTTGCCAACCGCAGGGATGAAACCGCGGACAAATGGTACCCGGAAAATCGCAAATCCCCAAACTGAGTCAAACTGGTAAAAAAAAAATATTGGACGCATGAATCATGAGAGAGATACATCTAAATTTTGCACACGCAGAATATTTTTTTTCATCGCAAAAGTCCAATCCCCTAGATACATGCCATGGGAGCGATAAATATCAATTGTGCCAGGCAATCAAATGACGCCGATTGGTCCCCCTTGCCTCGTCGCAGAAAATCAGATTTGCAAAATTATTCGGAAAATTATTATTGCCACCGCAATACTGCCTCGGAATGCGATTGCCAATTCAACTGCAGAAAAATCATCACATTGTTGAATTTTATATACGGTAGTAAGTTACAGTATGTGCAAAAAATTGAGCAGATTTTTTTGCGTTCATGGTATTTTTAAGGGGACCACCAAGAATGAAAAATGGGTGCGGTTGAGTCTTTGTACCGAGGCGTAACCACAGTGGAGGAAATTAATTTCGGACGCGGTTTTATTTTTTCGTTTCGTCGAATAGCTGGCGGTCACACATTCCACTCGCCAAAAAATATGACCATCCATAGTCCGGTACACCACGAAAACCTCAAAAAATTAAGGCCAGTGATTTCAATATCGACACCATAAGAAATGAACAATATCTTACAGTGTAGCCAATCCGTCTTAAAAAGTCGTCAGCCTCAAGTTATGTATGAAATGTAAAAAAGATGCAAACACGTGGCGAATCCAATAGAACACCGTGCAAGCAATATACCCTATAAGTTACTACAGACCATCGATATTCACTCCAACATGGCCGCTGTCAACAAATATGGTAAACAAAATGGCGAACCCATAACTGGCACATCAAAAGATTTCACCCTCTCTTTTTGTCCCTTTCTTTTATTGTAAAATGTAACATTTTGTGACCAAAAACCCAGGATCGATAGGAATCCAATCAATCAAGCGTCGATGCGGGTTAGTCCCGGATTGCAGGTTGGGCAGCCGATCAATTGATCGCCTCCGGATTAATTATTGCCCCACCGGATGAAAGGCCCGCCTCAGATTGGAAACCGCGCCTGCCTCGCTATTCAATTACAACCCCACGCTACATGTGCTCAAAACGCAGCGATCGACGTGTGCTCGACAATTGCCTCTGTTTACATGCACGTAGAATGGGGGGTGGGGTACAGATATCCGACTTTTGTTGCCAGAGGGTGGGGATGTTCGGTTTTATTATTGTCACGTGAGCGATTTATTCCTGCTCTCTTAGGTCGGAAAACTGACGGACGATTTAACGCTGTTTTCAGCGTTTTAACGTCAACCGGTTTCCGACTCAGCGCTTCAATTGTTGGGGTCAAAAACGTAGGCGAGCGATTTGGAAGCGTTCAGATAGTGCCTAGATTGCCAAGAAGAGAAGAGGGGCTGACAAATGTGCTTGCCCCGGTTATAATTTATGGGGATGTTGTCAAAAGTGTGCCAAGTTCTGCTTGCCACTCAAAAACTGGTCAAAAATGGCCTTTGGATATGCGGCGCCTAGTTGACGTCGCGATAATGGGCACTATAAAAGAGGCGCTCAATCTACTGTCATGATGGTTGCATAATGCCAGGATATACATTATTATGGAATATAGACCTGTAATATTTATTTATAAATAATTCCCACCGGAGGATCGTGGTGGTGGCCCAATAACACCAAGGTCGCCTCCTTACAGGCCGTATCACGACTGATTACAACTTATAGCCTCCCCCAGGTCCGACACTCGCGCCAGCTATAGTGGGAAGCATCAAAATATGTAACGGCGGTGCCTGATCTATGTGTTACAATCACGCCATTCATTAACCATGATTACTATCACACTATCACACTATGAAGGGGAGGCCATGCAGATGTTAAGATTTGACTGCAGGGGGGTCCTATTCTTTTGGGCGTTTTCGCTCAAAGAAGAGGTCACGTGTAGATGGGTGTCCTGCGGGCCCTGGAGCAACAAAGGATCGAGAGGATCACGTGACTGTTAAAATTGGGTTCTATTGTGTGTCGGGGGCTCGTTAGTGGGCAGGGAGGGGGGGGGGGAACGTCATTATTGGTGGGCTGTTCCAAAGGCCCATTTGACGCAGAAGGTGCCGCCGACTCACCAATTCAGCAGGGGGGGGGGGGCATTGGGGTGGAGTTAGGTCTGATTACTGAGGGGGGTAGATGGGCCATTAGGCCTCACCACGTCATTGGGTGGGGTCAATCGGCATAAATATCGCAACAATGATCGACACGTTAGAGCAATATCCGTTCAAAAATCAGATAATAGCTGGATAAGCGAAACTGAAAGAGTTACTATATTCATCCTCCATTAGTCGTTCTGACTTCTGGTACTGGCAAACGTGGCTTTGCAAGTGTCGCGAAATGACAAATCGTCGTTCTCATATAATTCCGTCCGCAGATTGTCGGATGATAATTATCCTGTCTGAGCATGGCACAGGTAGTGCTGCCTGTTAATGAGCTGTCTTTGACATTTTTAGTCATTATCAGGACGCGCCAGTCAACATAATGACAGGCTGCGTACACCAAATGGCACATTACATAATTCCAGCAATCTAGTCGACGACAAATTATTGTCAGCTAATTTTTTATTGCGCGAGAACTAATTTTTTGAGTGACATCCGACGAGCTAGTTGCCTTTAACCCTTTGAAGTCCTGTGATCCATTATGGCATCAAGAACAGGCTTGTTTACTAGCTGATGCATACGGGTAGTTACAGTGCATAAGGTTCAGCAGATATGCTGTTAGTTCCTCCTACCATCCACCAGAGGTGCTGCATCTTCCCACTGCGCAACCGCAGGAAGCGTCGAGCAAACACTGCCAAGATGGCCGATAAAACATCCCTTCAAAAAAAAGACAATAAACTTTACACGTGCAACCGGAACCAACGTTATGAATGCATCTCACGCCGCCATATTAGCCCCGTGACACCCCCAGTGTAATATCTGTGTGTATTTATTTAGCATGTCGGACGCTGGCGGTGAGGGCGTCGCAGGGATTCAAATCCGGGCTTAAGTCTGCGTTGCTACCGAGTCCTCATAATCGCCCCCGGAGGCCCCATCATCCTTTGCCGAGAGCCACCCAGATAAAGCCACCCTTCCTATTCTGCCCAATGGTAACAAAAAAAAAAAAAAAAGTAAAAAGAGGGGTTGCTGAGTTCCCCCCTGGGGTACCTCATGGACGCGTATACGTGTTAATTCCTGCCTTTTTATAGTGCCGACAGTCACGTGACTCCGCCTTTGTCCCAAAAGCCCACACTTAGCACCAATTTCACACCTCAGCTCGGGATAAGGCTGGAATTTGCATAGTTTTTTAACAGTCTAATAAAGCATGTATGGTGGGCCCTTTTTCTCCTTTTTTGAGGTTCAGTGGAGAATAGACCTATAACTACTGGGGATGGTCATATAAACGAATGGCTTGCTGTACCTCTATATATTTTAAAGGATACTGCACCGTGTTTTGAAAGGTACATTTTCTACAATGGGTTAGCGTTTCGCTGTAATTCTGGGCCTCATGAGAAAGTAAGGCCTGTAGTGTTTGCATGTCAAATGTATGCATAATCATGAATAAATGAGCTTATACTAGAGTGATCATATATTTTCTACTGAATATTCAACTTTCCAGAGATGGAAATTTGCATTAATTATAATAACACCATTAATTGTTGAAGCCCATTTTATATGCGTAAGGTGTTAGTAATTTATTAAATTACGACACAAAAATTATTATTACCCATACAATTTTTTAACTCGTGATAACTTCGAACCTTACCATATTTCGCCATTTTATAGATGCAATAGTGGATAACAGGCACAAAATCGCACTAGGCTATACCAGTTATGAGATTAGGCAATGCAAGGATAGTGGTTAGCACTCTGGAAGACTTCACGTTCAAAACTTTTTGAAAGCAAGTTGATGTTCAATATGTGCCCTCAAAATGCGGATAACCAGCAAAAAAATGCATCTCTCCCACCCTACCCACTCCCTAGTTCCCCCCGGTCCATCTGCCAATTTAACCAAACACGATTTCAACCCTCTACTCTCTACCCCTCAGGTGTGGAAGCTCCCAAAAGTTTAGAATATTGAGCCCACATCGTATAGATTTTTTCATATACAACCTGCAGCTAATGTTTCGTCGAAGTTGAAAATACTCCAGAGAACCTTTGGGAACAGGCAATGTTAACACATCATACACATTGTTGTGGTCATCTAGTAACATCTATTTCTTGACATATGCCATTGGGCTTACACAAAGCCATTTCTTCACACTGTAGTTGAGACGTATTCATGCCCGACACCATGCCCTTTGACCTTTCTCTTCCGTCCCTCTCTGGCGGGGTCCGATGGTGAAAGAACATGGGTAAAAAATCGCGGCGGCGGCTTGAATGGAATATTCGATCACCTGCCGAGCGCCCTTAAAAAAACACGAGTAGGGGGACGGATGGGTGGGGTAGAGGGTGGGAAGGAAGGCAGGAATAATAATAAATAAATCATCATGTAGAAGAGGGGGGTTCGCTTCAAAGGCACGCTTCTGCTTTTCCACACGGAAAATGGCGCGAGAGGCTAGCAGAAGCAAGAAATAAATATGGATCCGAATCCAACGCAAACACTGCAGATTCAGTTATCAAATTATTATCGTACTCCATAGCAATAGACGCCAAATTGAACCATTTCCCCCAATCAGCTTGGGTCAACACTGAAGTTACAGATAGATAGTAAGCGGATTTTTTTAAAAGTCAATATGTCCGGTTGTTTGTTAAAAAGAACTAAAGACACATGAAATTCTACTATAGGAGGATGTTTAATTCGGTGCGGACTAATCCTGAACCCGATAAAAAAACAACTTATATCTGACATGCAATCGAGTAAAAGAAAAACCGATGTCAGATTTTGTTCATGCGACTTCCATTGAGACTTTCAATTAATAATGAGACGGGTGTACTGTACAGTTTGCCCAAACACAGGAAGCAGGATTGGTATGTGCTTTTCGCCTATATAATGAGGGGCGTGGAATTAATTATTGTTTGCAGCAGCGCGAACATGCTCCCAATTCATATTATCTGCAATAACATCGAAAGAAATGCAGCATTAACACAGATTGTTTATACATTATAAACATAATTGCAGTCCGCCTACACATAAACGTCCTGCAGGTATAGAGTATGCGGTTCAGATGCTCTTCATTTTCGCTATTTTACTACCTAGAGTGACCTTGTATTAAAATGACACATATTTTATACTACGTGACGC
Source organism: Catajapyx aquilonaris (assembly GCA_000934665.2). Classification (NCBI taxonomy): domain Eukaryota; kingdom Metazoa; phylum Arthropoda; class Diplura; order Dicellurata; family Japygidae; genus Catajapyx; species Catajapyx aquilonaris. The sequence continues at coordinate 72,837 of KZ538133.1, forward strand.
ACGCTATTTGATTACTTTTTGCTGTACTTGCTACAAACGTAGATAAGTATGATGGCAAACCTAGAGCCTTTTCCAACTCGGGTGTGTAAAATGCTCTTACATATTTATAACCCTCAAAAGTCTCGCTGTTAAGTCAGATCGTGAGGTCAATTCCTGAACGTGCCTTGGATTAACCTATAACTATGTTAACTGCAATCAATAATTCATTCGTGCACCTTCCAAGTCTTTTCGCTTTCGCAGTTTACATTCACCACTTGGATATGATGTATCCAGTATTCATAAGGAAGAGCGCTTGTGTCATAATATTACTATTGGTTAGGGCGTTTCAGCAAAGAGGTATGGGTTGTCTCAACCAGACAACTATTTCTGCAGAAAATTGCTTTCAAAATAAGACCAGTTAGTTTGTTTTCAACAAAAAAAAACTCTTAAGAAACTCCAGCATCAAGACACTTTGAAACCATCAGATTTCATTCTACTCGCTTCTGTAGCAATTCATTAGAAGTGTCACGTCCAGGAAGGTAGATTAAGTTCTTGAACAACTTTACTTGAGAGATCCAGAAAAAACTTTTAAACACGCACTTATTTACTCCTTTAATTCTCTAAAAGTTTCCACCCTATATTTCCCTCGCATTTATATTTTAAGTTCCAGCAATCCCAGGATTAACTCTCCCCATTCTTTCCCCCATAAATTATACATAAATGATCAAAACTTGGTTATAGTACACCCACCGACAAACTATTCACTCAATTTCTATACTTTTCTCGCCCCAAAATGGCCGCCCTATTCACTATGCCGCACTTTTCAGACACCGCGTTTCCTTTCTTTTCCGTGCCTTGACAATACTGTAGAATTACAGTCCAAACGATACTGCTAAGCACGTCGTAACTTTCCCCCTGGGTCCGGTCTCCACTACGCACGCGCACAACTCCCCCCCCCC
>KZ538133.1:73819-126148 GCA_000934665.2 Catajapyx aquilonaris
CCCTTAACGAAGTCGTTCAAACTTTTAAAGGGAGAGAAGGAAGGAGGAGGGTGGTCCATGAGGTAAAAGGAGGTGGGGTGGTTCCGGATCAATTCCCGGAGCAAACAAGTAGCTCTCTTAGTTACGTACTTCCGGAAACTTCCACCCCCCCCTCACCTGCACGAGAGTTATTACTCCACTCCCCACACATCTTTACTTGGCACGAAAAAGCCGATACTTAGAACCTCATCAAATCCTTCAACTGGGTTCGCAAACTTCTAACTCTCAACAGCTAGAAAGGAGAAAAAAAATGGTGGGACATATATGGCGTTTTTTTTACAGGGGTGTAACGACTTGAAAGTTTGGTGCTATTTTACGGATCAGAGAATGTTGTGGACTGTGGAGAGTAAAATATGATGTCGCAGTGCATATTAAATATATTGGATGAAAAAAAAAGAAGTTTTGGGAGTGTAAATTATCTGCACTCGTGTTTCAGTCCGGCTCGAGGTCCTTGTCCTGGACTGGATTTGCATAATTTTCTGTGTTACCACACCAATTTGCGAGGGCTGTCACAAGCTCCAGCATCTCTCCGCCATGACCCATCCATTCCATGCCTCCTTGAGTCCAATTCATGCCCTCTCCAGCGTCCAAAAACTCACTACATTTCACCCGCATAAGTCGAGCATAAGTGAGTGACTCTGCTGTAAATGGACGACAGACGTCGTTAATTACTTTCCAGGTCAGAAGTAACCCATGGCAACCTTTATGACTTAATCCCTACAAACAGCGCCAAACTGACAAATCAGCAACTGTGAGTAAAATGCCATTTTTTCATAACACGTCACTGGTGTTTGGTACAGTGTTTGTTGCATATCACGCGCCACTCACATGTGTCGTACCCACGCAGCATGACTTCCTTCGTGACAGTGACGTAAGCCTTCCCAACCCCTCAGGCAGTCATGTCATCCCACATGTTTCCCCTACCTGAGCACCTACATACAGTGCTGGACATTAATTCCGTTATACTGCTAGCGACATTTTCCAATGCGGCAGACGTGCAAATCGAAGTGCGAGCCATGCGAGTAAGAAATGGTAGCCCTTGGGTGACGTCACTGGTTGGGACCTCGCAGCCGGTGACGTCACTCAAGGCCTACCTCTTCTTACTCGCACTGCCCACACTTCGATTCGCACTTCTGCCGCCCCAGATATGTCGCTAGCAGTATGACGCGATATACCTCAGTTCCAATAAATCCATCTGCGTCCCATTCAGTTCAGAAGGCAATAAACTCGGGCGCCATTAATTTTATCAGCACTATTTTAATCTTGTTGCTAACCTACTAAGATAACATATTCCAATCTCCGGTAAGTGTCGCGAATCCCCTCGCTTGATTTCGGAAGCGGTGGTAAAATAGCACCGCACGATGGTGCACATAATCTCAACCTGTGTTAACTGCGCCGTTCGGCTTGTAAAGCCTGCAACATCCGCCATCTTGAAGCCCTGAGGGAACAATTTTTCCCTATCGACGACATTTCCGATTTTGGACAGGTTACCTCTCTACAATCACTCGAGGGGTTATTTCACTTATCCGTTCGTTTTTTTTTATTATTATGAAAATGGCTCTCAAAACCCCTTCTGGCTACGAAATTCGATCGACATGATTGCCCCATTTTGACGAATCGAATATAGGCCTGGAAAGCGCCATATTGGGGGCTATGTCGACGTCCATTTTGGATTATATGGTGGAAAAGCAAGGGGGGGATTGGGGGAAAAAATTACGACCTTTCACCCTACCGAATCGCACCGAAGGGCTTAATGGCGATTTAAGGATCGGGTGGACAGGTAATTAAAACGGGTCCTGGAAGCCAATAAGCGGAGGCCATGTTTGTTCAGTGTCAACTTAGGTCTCTAATGACAAGAGGGGGCGTGACCCTGATTAAATTGGCCCTTTGCTCACCTGCAACTGGCGACAGCTTGGTCAGAACGGCCCATCTCCATTTCCACTACGGAAGAGATTAAGTTGCACTATCACGTAAACATCACACGCATAACGTTCGAATCAAATTGTAGATGTGGAAATAATGAAGTCTATCTCCAAGTTGCACGTCCCTAATGTCTCCAATATACAATTAACATCAGTTAACTGCCATTTTTGCATTCATCAGCAGTATTAAAATTGTGACTTACGGAAAAGTTACAATTAGTCTCACTATTACTATTATTGAATGATTAATTGAAAACCCACATCATTACTAATTTCTAATAGCTTCCAAAAGAACCCGTACGAACTTTAGTACCTGTAGAGTCTGTAATTATTCACTTAAAAACTAATTATGGTTTGTAATTTGGTAGCCTACAACCGTCTTTGAAGAGAGGAGCTACTATTGGCCTATTGTAGTATTGTTCCCACCATTCATTCATTTATGTATTCATTCATTCACAATGCAGCTAAAATCCCAAACACAACCGGGGTACATCCCCAGCCCCTAAAATAGCAGAAGGCTATTTTATATTCATGAACACATACTGGCGCAAAAGTACTGTTTTAAAAATATATTCTATGCATTATGTATAATGAAGCATTCGTAACATAAATATGTTCTGCAAAAATTGTTATTGTAATCTGAGAGTAAGCTTACCAAACAACTGTCTAAAAATGGTACTTATGTGCTATGATAATAGCGCAATGGACTACAGCTTTTTATAGACTACGGTACTGCTATTTATTTTACAAACGCATGTAGCCACTAGAAAAAAGTAACAATTTTTGACTCTCTTCAAAGACTGCATTGTTGTGACTGAACTACACGTTATCCCTGGCTGTCTATTTCACGTTTGTGGCTTCCCGAGAGAGAAAAAGAAGCCAATTTAAACCTTTGATGAAATCGCTGATAACATTTTCTCCCTAATTTACTATCGACTACTTTCGAATATTCTTCCTACTAACAGCTACTTTTTGGCGCGGAGAGTTAACATTTTCATTTCACGTCCAACAATATTTCCGCTACTGTTGCTTCGATTATTGACAAAACCATTACACATCAAAGGCAGTTCAGACTGATTAACCGACTCACCCTGTACTACCAACACCCATCGTAATTGTTCACACTAACAAAAACGGTATACGTCGCTTTCATAACATCCCCACCAATTAAGCCCAACGCGTGAAACATGCGCAAAAAAAAATAATTGTCATTACTTTCCAAACCACGTTCTCTGAATATTGATTGTCATCGATTGGCCATTCATTTGTCTAAAAATCCGTGCCATGAATGCAAATTAAAAAAGAAACGATCGCAACTATAGAGACACTCCATTCTTTCCACCAACAATCACCTTCTTTCCATCTCGAAACTTAAGTCCACCTTCAACCACAACTCTTCGGTCCATAATCCCCAAAAATTTCCTATGGGGGACTAAACCCCCCACTTTTTGAAATAAATTTTTCCCCCTAAAAATTTACGATCCGCGCACAGCACCGGCACCACACATTTGGTCCACCCGGCCCCTTCCGAAGATGGCGGGTATCAGGAGAGGGGTCGACAACACGTCCTACCCGTCCTAGGGTATCCTCCCGACTGGCTGGAGAGGGGGAATGATGGGGGGGAAAGAGGGGAGATTTTGGCGCCCGCTCGACCTGTGTGTGCAGGGGTCCCTTCTACGGTATATACCCGGGGCAGACATGGCGGACAAAACTCAATATGGATGGCGGGCTGCGCCTCTGCCGTCGGCCATCTTTCATATGGTAATGGCATCGTTATTTTTCACGGGGGTCGTCATTGCCGGATTGTGTATAGTTTAGGGGGGGAGAGAAAATGGATAGTGTGTATGGACACCTCTCGGTATTCCAAATGAATCAGAAGAAAGGAATTGGGCATTGTTGAGGATTTGCCAGAAATTGTGGTTCACAATGTAACAAAGGCCAACAGCTGACAATGTGCTTAATAATGTGTCCTAAAGAACAGGCAATGTACGGGGGAAGTTCGAAAAGAAATCAGTATAATGGTACACGGAGGCGGTTTAATACACACAAAAATCATGCCGTGCCTGGCATGGCCACACGGCCAGTACACTGCGACATTTTCTGAAGCGGCAGAGGGCAGAAGTGCAAATCGAAGTGATAGAGTGTGAGCCGTGCGAGTAAGAAGAGGTAGGCCTTGCTCCTTAGCCACTGACGTCACCCAAGGGCTACCATTCCTTAATCGCACGGCTCACACTTCGATTTGCACGTCTGCCGCATCAGAAAATGTCGCCAGCTGTATGACGGAATTAATGTCCAGAACTGTACAGTGGAAGTATCAGTAATGGCATGACTTTCCAGGCGTAACACGCAGCACTTTGGGGGTAACAGCAATCAAAATATTCAGCGCCACCATTTGCATCTCAACTATGCTTACCTGCAGCCAATATTTGAAAATTAATAATGAAAGAGGTGCGTTGCATAAACATTAATCTGGGACCCGGTATTTCAAAACAATCTAACAAAATCTCGGGAGGCGGGTAATCAATACGGTGGCTGATAGATAAGAGACATAGAGGGTGGGTGTAAATGTCAGCGTGGATTGTCCGAAATGAGTCATACTTCCCAGTGACGTCACCCACCCCCCAGTTTTCCACCTCATTACTTTTCACTTAGCTCTCCTTTATATCTAGACCCTTTTTTCCTCTAATTGATTAATCATCTGCCTTTTCCACCAGGGACCCACTTTTTATACGGTTCTTATTATTCGTCGCCATTGGGTGGGGACCAGGGGGGATGACACAACAATCAATAACACCCCCCCCCCCAACTCTTTGTTTCAACAACTGCCACAGATTCCTATCTGCAGGAAATTTGCAACAATATGAAGTTGGGCGTAGAAAATATGCACGGATGGTGTGAAATTACATCACAGGCCATTAGAGGGTGCCTTCGTCCCCCCCTACTGTGTATATACCGTACTCTTTATGCAATGGACAAGATGAATGCGGAAGGGGGAAACTAAGTGCACTTATTTACTTCTCCCCCTTTGAATCGGAATTGCAGGAATGTCCAAGATCCACCACAGGTACAGGGTGTTCAAAGTACTTGGAACACCCTGTATATTGTTGCATCATTTATTACCGATTATTCGTTTTAAATGGGGAAATTGTTACGATACAGGTTCGATTCGCACCTCGGTATATTTTGGATTCATCAATGAAACGGCTAGTGTTTGTTTACATTGTGTATTGGTACTTTGGACATTCGGAGTGAATATGGCGTGTCAAAATATTATGCGATAACAGTGGGGTTTTTGTGGTTTCGTTTTTTAATAAACAATGAGCGTGCCATTCATGTTTAAATATTTGATATAAGAACAACCTATAAATGCGTTTCGCATTATTCGCATGCACCACTGTGGTCTTATCGCTGAATTTATGCACACGAGTGAAATCAGTGACACTATTTTTGTTATTGTTACTTAACAAACATGTTTATGGGGTAATAATAACTGAGGAGGAAATGTCATTTTAATGTGACAACTGTTGTATTTAACATATTGCAACATTTTCAAAAGCCAGTGTTTATATTAAAACTTTCAAAATTCATGGCTGGTATTCTTATAGCCTTGTGTGATTTACGACCTGTCATAGCTTAAACCCGTATCTTACAGCACCGTTAATAAAGTTCTCCTAATTATTCCCGCCACATACGTATCCACTTTGCTACATACTAATGAATTAATAACCCAATAATCCGATTTAGTTCACCACTAAATATAATGCCGTGTAATTAGTAGGCCGAATATTTTTCAGTAATACCAACTATAATTGATCGCACATAAAAACGATAAGCTAACCACTCTAATCTGTCAAGCATAGTTTATATTGTCAGCAGATATCGCGTGTAATTACAATGTCAGATAAAATGTAATCGCCATAATTCGCAGATTGCGTCAGATTTATTTCCATTAATTGCAAACTGTCTTTAAAGTTGAAACGCGTGTTTTCCGCATCCCCCAATATTACATTCCTGAAACAAATGACAGAAGTCTAACTGGGTTGAAAGTGATATATCGGTTGGAATGATATGCAACATCCATTACTCCGCGTTATTACAACATGTCACCGGATGACAGCCTGCCTGTGCTGCAAAGAGCCCGGGTTACTTTGGGCGCCAAAATTCAGATCCATATTTGCAATTTCAGAAATGTCATAGCCCCCCCCCCCNTACTAACCCCCCTGCTCATCACATTTATACAGGGTGCCTCATAACGACTTCAAGAATTAAATATTTTATTTCCACGAACGCCCATGAGTCACAAGATCTGCTGACTGTTCCCTGATGGCCATGGATTCCGCAGCTTTGAAGATAAGCCGTGTCAGACGCAAGTGGCTGGAGCCAGGATTGAAGAGCAGTCCAGTGTCTATTGCAGGTCTATGCGGACCGCAGTGGATTGCGGGAGTGGGTCTGTGGGGGGTGTCCAACAAGGAATCGAAGAATGCAGTGAGGTATTGGACGGGGGGGGATATTGGCAGTCATGCAGGCAGCTGCTGTACTGGTCGGTCCATCTTCTCGGGTCCTTGGGCTGCTGCACAGACCGACCTACATTCCCAATAAGGGACCTTTATCGGAAGGACATTTTCCAACTATATGCTGCCATAGTTTATAGACTAATGTGAACTTCATTCACGGTCTAAAGCAGCAGGAATGTCACCCAACTCTATTGAACATCTACACTTGTATCCGTTGTGTGAGCTCAGCCTATTGAATTTCGATGCAAACAGCTAGTTGTAATTGTAATATGCCAAAAATTTCACCGTGAATTAAAACAGGCTGCACGAATTTTGCAAAATAGGCTAGAACCCCCCCCCCCCCCACGATCAGGTCAGGATTGGAAGGCGCGAAATTCTCATACAATGAAATATGTATAGGCTACCTTTTTGTGCCTCGTACAGTATACTGCACGTGTAGTTAAATTTTAAATATGTTCCGTCCAACAGGTTTGGTCGACGCATCTGGCACAGTGCAAGAGTACTATCGGCGTTTTGTAATGAGACTTTTTAAAAAATTTATAGCCAAGCGTAATATTGGTCGCGCTGGCCACTCGCAGTGTTGGCAAGTATCCTTAATCGATGCTGCAGTATTGTATTACTGTGGTGATAAGACCCTTTAACGAGGAGTGCCAATGCAGAGTGGGGAAACATGATTCCAAAACCAGACCGTGCTATTGTACTGTACACTACTCGACCTGGCCCGCTTGGTCCAGTCTGCAGTGATACGTTTCAGACGCTATATAGTACAAAAAATATTTGCTTCCATTGTTATGCACAGCATTGGAAACAACTGATGATAAAAATATCTGTGAATTAATAGTAAAGACAAAACAATTGATTTTTACAATTTTTACAATTTGTCATTTTACAAGTGCAATATCCTCATGATACCAGCCATCTTCTAGCACGCAATAATTGAGCATGTGCACGAGAGTGGTCAGTCCTTCTGCTAAGTATAGACCGAGATTGGATAGGAAGGATCCGAAAATAGTGCGACAAGTGACACACACGCAAGTGGAAAGAAGACGTGAAGGAAATGTATGGGGACATGGGAGGTGAGGAAGTCGTGCTGAGCAGTCGATTGTCACCCCCGCCGGGCAGAGTTATGGACGACGTGAGGTCACGTGGCGGTCACGGAAGAAAAGGTGCCAACATTGCGCTTCGCTGCGGGCAGCCATCACGAAACATGTCCCTTCCAATGTTGCCCAGGCTAGCTAAACTATATAGTAACGCCAGTAGCAGCTAATTTGAAAGAAATAGCGTCTAAGAAACGGATGGTATTATTTGCTCATTGTTACCCAAAGTGTGCAAACCGGCCTTTTGTAATAGTCAGTTGTCAGTCCTGCTCTGAAAATGTCTATTGTTTCATCCACTAACCGTTACAATTCAGGCACGACATAAAGTCACTTTTGACGACTCGACCAGTACAGCAAACTTTCCTTAATTATTTTCCTCCGAATCTGACATTTGTGTGTCAGCTATACCTTACAAAGGGTGCCATTTCCAGTGCCCGAAATGTCCGCGGACTAATCCCTAACCATTGTGCGCATTCCAACAAAGACGTGGGTCCGCCATTTCCAATCCGCAGACACAAAATTTCCGCTCGGAGTAACTAACAAAGGTTTCCCCCCCTATGCCTTAGCAAGAAAAAGGGCGGGCAGGAGAGGGGCAGAAAAAAAATAATAATGTGGGCCAGTTGGGCGCGAATAATTCCGCCATTGATGTGGTCCATTCACATGCATACGAGTCCAATTAGAAGTCCTCCCAGCAACTTTTCCTGCACATGATTTCATGTCCCATCTGCGAAGTCAACCGCACGTGGCCTTCCAGTATAAGCTACTTATTAGTTATTACGCGTTATATCATTGGCTAGAGAGCTTTGCCAAAGGGCGCAATTATTATTTCCAATGTACACTAGCGAGTCACGTCGACGGAAATTAATGCGCTCCAGGCATGCTAGCTTCAAGACCTGGATGAATTGGTACTAGTTATCCTCCAGGCTTCTGTTGAAAAGTTCTGGTTAAGTATTAATAGCCAATTTGGCATATACTAAAACGGTTCTATTTAGACGATAAAAATTTGTTGGGTGTACGACACGAATCAACTGACTCAGATTACAAATTCTGCGTGTCATAATCTAATGTGAAGCAGTCAACTGATACACCCTTTCATGTCTCTTGTGTGGTAGAACCAATATTTCTGCGTCGCGGGCCAAACCAAAATTTTGCAAATTTTCAACTTCCTTGCACCACTGGAGCATCACTATGCGTATATAACCAATACTAACTTGCCACAGTGTGAAGAGCATGCAGTCAAAGGTTTTCAAGAGCATAGTTCAGGAGAGCCAATCAATAGCAGCAGCCAGACTTCTTCAAATTCCAGTAGCATACGCAATTCCTTCTCGAAATTAGTGCCAGAGCTTTTTGGCATGAAAATAGCCATGAATAATGTGCAGTTCTGCTCTGCTAAATTTAATTCCATATCCAGCCCTGTACCTTTCTTTATACAGTACAACATTAGGTACAGTCAAGAGCAAATAAATATTTCATACGTATGTACCCTATGGGGCTCAAATTCTTTTGGTCACTTTATCCTGGTCTTGAAGCAACCCTTCACACACATACACTTCCTCACCGTGGGGCCTGTGCGAAGGGTTGCAGGATAAAGTGACCAAATGAATTTGAGCCCCATATAGTACTCTTGGCATATCGTGGCTCGTTTGTACATGAATGGCAACATGGCTAACTATTAAGCTAATGGATTCATTTCAGCGTATGCATAATTGTGCGACATGTAAACCGTCATCCTGTAATAACATGTCGTAAAATGCCACGCTCTATAGCATGATGGTTCGCGTGCCATTCAATAAGTTCCTTATCATGTCATTTTATGAGGGGATTACCTTACGAGTTTCCCCAAGCAATGGCTCTTTACATCTTGCTTTAATCGTACAGAAGCTAGTGCACAAAGTCATTTCCGTGACACGGAAGATTTTGGTGCCCGAAGCAGATGTTATCCTTGATCACTTGTGTCCCTCATTATGCAAAGCGTCTCAAGGGATGACTCAGTGCTGAGAACTTTAAATGAACAGGACACACCATCAAATTATTAGCGACACCAATCACATAAGCATCAAAACAACAATGTTACATAGTGAGTAATTAAAACTTAATTGGGATACCCGCTGAGTGCGTCACATATCAACTGAGCCCAAATCCAGCCATTTTGTCTCCCAACCTACTATTGTGACTGGAAACATCGTTTCCACTTGGACAAATTGCACCCTCCTGTAAAATTATCATTTCTGGTGTTGGATTGCTTTTCATTCCGGATGAGCCATTTGCGTTGCGGCTCAAATCCACGATTACATTAACATTCCTGCGGTTGGTTATACATTCGTGACTTGGGCACGTGGAGCCCAGTGTTGTGCATGCACGCACTGATGTTTGTATCCCTGCACAACTCACTGCTAATCCACTCAGCGTCAGACGCCGCCTCGAATAACTTGATTTTTCTGCACGCTCCGCCGTATTATAGACATAGAGCTACATACAGTATAGTACGGTATCAAAATGGAAACCTTTTACATCCAGAATGTCGATTCCGGTTTGGTTGTAGACATCAAAAAAAGTTTGGATGAGCCAGGTGCCCAGCTAATTATGTTTCCTTACCATGGCAAACCTAACCAGCAATGGACAAAAGAGGGGGATGCCATCAAAAGCAAGATGAATGGGTAAGCAGAATGAAAAAAAAAAGTTTCATTATGGAGATTGACCAATCTGCAGATGGAAGATGTACTGTCCAAAATGATGAGGTGATTTAGCTCAGCAATAGTTGGTTTTTCTGTTAGTGTGTAATAATCCGGAACAATGCTGAAAACGGTTCGTAATTATTGCGCAGTTGCCGATAGTGTATGCTGTGGTTACATGCAATAAATTATTATTCAAATTCGACCCAGCGCTAGCCTAGGGCGTGATGTTCGGTTCAAAAAAAATGAGGACGGAAAAGTTATAGCCAATATACGAACACATCTGCAGCATAACTGAATTTGAGCGGTTGATAATTATTATTATTGCACACAAAACAAATTATCTTTGGCGCTCAAAAAACGTTTGTTCCTAAATAAGAGCCACTGAATAAACCATTTGAAGTTGCAAAAAATTGTTTTAAAAATGTCATTTTACAAACTTATAGTGATGTAGTAGTTTCCAAGTTAACCCTTTTCCCCGTAAACCATTTTGCAGTCGAGAAGTCACCCAACCTTAGCCAATAAAACCCCGATTTTGGAAAAAAAATAATATATAACACGAAGACGTTAAATGGCGCATGAATATGGCCAAAGTACCTGGAGCGGCAAATCTTTTTAAAGTGCTTCCTGGAAAAGCCCCAGTATCTATCATATGCTTATGCCATGGTATATTAAATATCCAATGTCAGAGTATATTTCAAACTTCGAGCAATGAGAACAGTCAAATAAGGCCTTCTTGGCATTGCTTCATGTATTTCTGTTACCTACATGATGGTAATATGCAAGCTATGGTACACCAATCATTATTCAATAAGCCAGTTAATATGAACAGATACTGAGCCTATTAAGGTTATAGTCCTCTATGATTTCATCAATTAACTGCATTAAAGCCTCCTCTCCTTTCCTTCCTCTCTCTTCTGCTTCAGATTGGTCCTAGATGTGAAAGAGTCTGGTGGCGAAGGAACTCCTGTAATTACATGGAACCACACCGGCGGAGCCAATCAGCAGTGGTTTTCGGACCCGGATGGAACAATCCGGAACAGCTCGGGCCTTGTCTTGGATGTCAAAAAAGGATCTAAGGAATCCGGAGCAGAGCTCATCGTGTGGCCCAAACATGGCGGTGCCAATCAGAAGTTTCGCTTTGTCAAGTGTTAGAAAGTCAGCAAGCTCTCTTGATATATATTTAGGACGTGACTGGCATTCAACAATAGATGTATGCTGCTTTGTTGTATAACCGAGAGTGGGTCTTGCAATGTGGTGCACTGTTGTGAATAGTAAGTTATATACACAATGGGTGTTCATTTAATGCGCACTCCTAACTATTGTCAATGTAACTTGCGTCGTGTGTTTGTGTGCTATGCTCGCATGTGTGGCATTGGGTCTGTTTACTGCACAGCATCACATGTAGCGTAGTGGGTTGAAAATTATTTTATCAAACACCCTTCTGTATGTGGACAATATTACCCGATAGTAAATAAAGTAAATATAGGAACTCATACTATTTTAAAGCTGCCCACATATAATGTTGCAATTAGTACATCAACCAATTTGATAATTAGTCTGGGATGATTATTATGGAGTCTATGTTTCTGGTAACTGTTCAAACAAACCATTGATTCTAATAATAAAACCGGTTGCCTCTAAGCCCCGCCTTTTGATACACATGGAGCGTATGATACAAGATACGTATAGTGTCATGATATGCTCCACATTTACCCTATATGTCAGCCTTGAATAAAAAGAATGGAGATACTTTCTTAAGAATGACGTGCACATAGCTCAGATCGCGTGAGCACAAATCTGGCTCGGGATAAGATCCACTTTGTCTACGAGATGTATTTATCGCTCGTTCTCGTCGACAACTCGAGAGTTGTTCCAAAATAGGCTCATCTTGTGCATCACGCGACCAGACTCGCTTTAAAACGTCTCGACGATACTCTTTTTTTAACATACAAGGTGTAAGTCTTCCCACTGTTCATTGCCTATAGCAATCACTTTTAATGGCCCTGAATAAATTTGTGGTTAGACAACAAATGGCCTGCACTTTCCCCTTACTCTACTCTGATAACAACATTCTGCACGCTAATATCAGTTACTCCAAATATTAGGTACAGGTGAGTTAGAGAAAAGGTTACTAAGATGGGAAAAATGCATTTTGAAATATTGTGTCTTATATAAGCAATATGCTAATGTTGTAATTTTGTTGTGAAACTTCAAGGCAGTTTCGATTTTCCCAAGATATGCAGGTATCCTATATCCATGATCCGAAAAAATTTCCCATTATGATGAACATTATGCATAATCCAGCAAACTTTGATCTGCACGGGCCTGACTTGCGCGTCTGCCAAAAATGGCTCCGGGTCACGTGCTTCCGGGCGGGAAAATCTCTAGGGTCTTTGTCCCCCTCCTTTGGCAGACTAATGGCCCATTTTCCCCACTCTCCAAAAATTCGATCCCCCGACCAACCGACCCTGCGAGCCTGGTGAATTCAAGGGATGGACAGCTGCGTGCATTCATTCTCCATAAATGCAGTATTTATGCTCATCCCATTATTTGCCATTGTTGCTGAATCTGCTGGCCTAAGCTCAAATGCCAAAAAAATTTGGGGGGCAAACTCATTGATGAATAATTCGCGTGTTTCAATTTCTGCATGGATAATGAGTTTAGGGTACAATGTGTGTCAAAATACATCGCTATATACTGGTATTGTGCGGTCATAGCAGCATTTAAAAAGATATATTGGACGGCTAATGGTCACTTCATAAATAGTGCCATTGAGATGCGTCTTCAGAAAGCTTATATAAAGGCCCATTCATTATGGTAATGCTGTTAATGTCACGAATGTGAAGCAATGTTAGTGAAAACTAATGCCCTTGATATCATTTCGGCCTAATGGATATGTTTGGACAAAAAAAAAGGATGCATATCCCACATTAATAACCTTATGCATTATGACAATTCAATGCCATACAAAAATTGCGCAAACTCTCCTAAAAGTATGTGCAACAGGCGCACCATACATCATATTTCTGAGGACTGCCTACATATGAACACCAACAGGTCAGAATTTGTCACACGTACTCCTCTGTGTTCGTGGCTTCTACACTGATACTTAAATAGTACAACGGTCTCACAAGTACACAGCACACGAGCTTAAGCTAAATGAGAGAAGATATGAATCAGTAATAGTTCACCCTTTTTTAACTAGTGAGAATGCTGAGCCTGCTCTACAGTACATTCCTTAAATATATCATTGTGCAAAATTGTCTTATGGATCACGTAGAAAAGTGGTTGTGGCATAATAAAATTGAACAATAAATTCATAATGGAATTGTCGGTATGCTAATCATCAATGCTTTGATCAATGCCTACCAATACAAAGGAAATAAGAAATGTGTGGACATGCTTCTACTGGTACTAATTTTTAGGTAGGTGTATATCCGCTATTGCATTCAGTTCCTAATCCTAGTCGATTGTACCCCAGTAGCTAGTGAATGCGCGTGCGGGAATGAGTCTGTAATGCAATGAGAGAACCAATAAACTTTTAGGGAATGAAGCATTGGATACAGGAAGACACCAGATAGGTGGTAATTAGCTACAGTACATGGCTACACTAAGTCTAATTTGAAATTCACAGAGTATTATCCTGCTGCTGTGTCGCAAAAAGGGTCGTTGTCACCTCCAATTCCGTTTATGTACCATGTGCATAATGAGCATATGGTTATATGCTATAAGTTCATTCGAGCGTAATACTGTATAATACATGAGCATATATAAATTGGGGTGGGATATATACGTATAGCTGAGTTGGTTTTCCCCTCCATCGATTTGGGCTCGGGTTTGTGTTCTCCCCCTAGTCTAGTGGATGGGTTTGGGGGACGGCCAGGGTTAGGGTTGCCATGGGGGACCCATCATGCACTGGGGTAAGGGTGTCTGGACCCCCAAATTGCTCAGCTGGATTGGGGGAACCAAGAACAGGCTTAGGAAGGAGACCGAAAAGAGAAGCAAGGCTGCAGCATTGGAACCTTTCGAAAAACCTGATTCTGATGTTTGGAAATACAGAACATTGGAGGGATGCACTCGCATAATATTAGGTTATTATGAAGGGTGCTCTTACTGTTGATATCAATATGCTAATGGTTAAGGTGATTCACACTTACAGTTACGTATATCATCATATGCTGGGCAAGTGTATGGATGCTCTTTTCATTTGCATATATTGGCGTGCAATCAATATTTTGCTCTGCATTGGTACAAAATCAGCTTGTAAATGGCTGAACCTACTAAAAATTCCTATATGAGCACCTGGACCGAAATGTTAGATTCCCCCCCTTTTCATGTTCAAAAAACTATTAAAAGGATGTATCCGAAAACGATGCTGAACAAAGAGCTCCTCTTGCTCTTTTTTATCCGGGACAGCTTAAGACCAGCATATCCCACACAGAAATCCCGGAGAAGCACTTTTATTCTTGGACGCCTCTCGTATCCTGTGCTTTTATGCCTCTCTTCGCTCCCCTTCCTCTGGATCAAAGTGAGAATTACACCGTGCTTGTTGGTCCTAACAAAACAAGAAGAAAAAGTGGCTTGCTGCGAGGAAAATGAAGACTGCAAAAATCCGGTTGCAGATATAGTTTTTCTGTAATATGCATATGAATATGCTTTCAAGTGTTTCTGCCAAATTAATTTGGCTGACTGTGAGTTCACACAACTTATTAGGGGTCATCGCAACAAGTGTAGCTCATTACCCGCTCAACGAAGGTTATGTGTTCACAATGGTATGTACAGTACCTTAAAACACAGGTTATGTTCTGGCCTATCATGTACAGGCCGAACTGTACTTACGACAACATGTCTGCAGTATGTATATAATCACATAAGTCTTCAGGCTGACCCAATATGACCTGCTATACTGTACGTATACAGCAAATGCAGAACAAAAGAAATGGGAGAAATATACTACGGATGAAAAAATGCTTTGTGCGCCTTCCGCCCCTGGCAAAAACCCTATCATAATTCGTTTAAATGGAATGGATGGCCACAGTATACTGCGAGGTATACTGTCTCGTACTGAATTTTTGACCTAATTTTTTCCAGGATTAATCTACATACACCGCTGAAAATATCATCACAAAACAGGTCGTACATCAAACGTTATATTAGAGCCTTTTCATTCTTTAATACTTGTTAATTTTTATGATGTTTCAGATGCACAACAGGCTCGGTCATCTTTGACCTCTGCAAGTATACCAAATCTACAGAACATACAGGGTGAATCACATTCAATCATTGTCAGTCAATTCTGAAACACCATGTGTATTTATATTGCCATAGATTAGACGTCTATCCAGTTTTTGACTGCCCCTTCCCCAAAGGCCCTCTAACATAATACCTCAGCAGCCATGTTTGACCTCTCTCCCGCCGCTAATTTTCATACAAAATATTATATGCGACCCCTATGGTGTCAAGCATGCTTCATCTAAACCTAATATTAGTTCAGCCCCACAGCAAATTAATGCACGTGCCTCACCTTACGTTTTATAATGCACACGTGGTGCTTCATTGACGCGAAATTAATATGGTTGGAACAAAGGCCAACAGAGGCAAAGAGGGCTGGTTCTGGCGGGAAAGCTGGAAAAATCACTGGAAGCGCCTTGCGGACAGTGCTGCCTCATAGCGGATCCCATTCACACTCGCACAACCCTAGTCTTCGCACTTAGGGAAAAAAAAACTTTTGGAAAAAAAATATATCTCATTACGACCATTAACATTTATGAACATTTTACACGCCACACTTATCGCCTAGAATGCATGTAGGCTACGGTTATTTCACGTTTAATGTGACTTTCGCACGTGCCGGGTAATTGTTACTAGTAGAAGGCATACATGGCTTCATCATTTACCAAACGGATGGTGCTGCGTGGGATCGATGGTTCTCTCTCGGCATGCGTTGGTTGAACAATTTTGTAGACATAATATTATGCTTTAGTAGTGGTCCAAAAGTGCGTTTTTGGTTACAGAGTGTTTGAAGACCTGATTTACAGAGTGATCAGTGATAAATTTTGATTCGAATTGAGTTATGCAGTGTGATTTTACAATGTTTGATTATGGATGGTCAAATCAACTTCATAATACAGATTGTACCCATAGAGAAATGTTTGGAATGTTCGGGATAAGCAGTATTCAAACTATCATATCTCGAAATCATTCGTTCATTGGCCAGGAGTCGTCTTGTTTACTTCCTGCACACAAGGCCAAAGGTTACTGCACTTGCTAAAGACGGTCTTTTGGTCTAGTATAATAGTCGAGGTCTATACCGACATTGGCTAGGAGCCAAGAATAGTCTGGGCGCCAGCTTTTTTGTTGGGGCAATGAGAAGTTGCAATCGTTTACTGCGCCATGATTGCAGTTCATATGCCCAATCATTGATCACTGGGAATGTTCGCACGTATTTAATCAGTAATCCGAGGGCTGCATATACAGTGACAAATAGCAGCGATTACGAAAGATATGAACGGAAATAGGACTATTGCAATCACCCAGACCCATTTTGATCATTGTGGTGTTATTAACTCGTAGATTAACGTGTTCATACCAATTGCACGCAAACTGTAATAGTGACTAATAACGTGCTACAGTACGTTTGTTAGTCGCTACTGCTGAAAGACATGAAGGATTTCATGTCAATTCATGA
This sequence comes from Catajapyx aquilonaris, assembly GCA_000934665.2. Classification (NCBI taxonomy): domain Eukaryota; kingdom Metazoa; phylum Arthropoda; class Diplura; order Dicellurata; family Japygidae; genus Catajapyx; species Catajapyx aquilonaris. Next base: position 90,755 of record KZ538133.1, read on the forward strand.
TGATTCCTTGAAATCCCAAGTTGTGTCACATTTGTATTAAAATTTCAAGTGTATTAAAGTTTTTAACTTTTCTTGAAATTCCGTTTTTATCATCCCCATTTAATGCTTAATTTTATTTAAACACATTCCACTCTCTTCTGCCTCTTATTTCTAACCGAAAAATGTAGCAAATCTTGACGCATACCATTCAAAGGGATTTTCATGATGAAAACCCAAGCCCCACTTGAGGCATTAGTAAGGGGCTTAAAATACTTGGTAGAAAGCTGAAATTTAGTATGAACAAAAAAATACCGAAATTACAAAATATCCTAAAACTTACCAGCACTGATTCTTTCATTTCAGGGAAGATTTTACATTGTAGTTCAACCTCAGAAAATCAAACTATAATTCAATGTGTTGTGCATAAATATTATCGACAACTTAAAATGTTTTAAAGTAACCAAAATTAGCATTATTAAATACAAAATCACCTGCAAAATTCTCGCCAAATATTCTGCCCATTTCCGCCTTAAACATCCAGCCGTAGTCATATTCCGAGGCAATAGATCATAATGATCCTTAATGTATCTGTAAATTTCTTTTTAGTCAGCAACAATGCGTCATTTCCACTCAGCATGAAAAATATTCCCAGCTACTTCCTTTTTTTTTACCTTGGGAGTATGCAAAAGTTTTTCCTTCCCGCCTTCCGACTTTTGGTGGGAACATTAATTTTGAAAAACGACTTGGAAAGTTTTTTTCGGCGTATGTTTTTTTTTTTTCTTCTCTTCCCACACAAATATCGATGTCGGTCGTTGGCCTGGAAACGCCAAATTTTTCTCCATCAAAAGAGGGGGGGGGGGGGGGGGNAAAATGAACAAAAATGTCCCCCAAAAGAGCTCACAAAAGCTGGACCTGTAATTAAAACTCCCCCCAATTAATGCATTTATGTAAACTAATTACCGCCATGAAAATAATGAAGGGTGAACACGTCGATTTAATTACTCACGAAAAACGGACGTGATTTGGATCAAGATGTTTTTTAAAAAAAACGTGAGCAAAAAGTAAAATACACGTAAATAAAAAAAAGTGACTGAAAGCAAGAACTTCCTGTTCAAAAAGGTCAGTGAATTTGAAACTTTAGCCTAAAAGTTGTATCCAGTTAAAATTGTATGATGACGTTGACGTGTCGTATTGGAGGAAGCAAACTGTCAACCAATACCAGATAAGTAACAAGTATAGTGTCGGCTATCCTTATATCCTCGGGTTTTGTATCCGCGAATTCAACCAACCGCGGATCAAAAATATTCGAAAAAGCGAAAAAAAAAAGCGTTTTCTAGTCTGTTTAAAAAAATGGTAACGCCTTTGGCAAATCATTAGAAATGTTTCTGAGATTACTCCGAAAGTGATGCCGCAAAATTGAAATTCCAAAAAGTCCGTTTAGGTTACCCCCAGAATATCATGTCGAGAAACTTTCGTATGAGAGTCTTCGCAAAATTGGATTTTTGAGACTTTCAAATAATAAATTTGCCTATTAAGATATGGATATCTAAAATACTATAGGCCAAATGTGATATTATTTGCGTCACATGTGCCTCATACGTGAAATGTGTCACATCATGTAGTTTCACCCCAGAAGCCATCAAAGTAGGTGTATAATGATATGCAATAATGCGATGAACCCTGTCTCCAAATTTTTTCAGAAGTATTAACAATACCATTGGTTCATAAATATGCATGGCGATGGTACATTATTATTTTGGAAGCCACGGGTTGAGCTGGGAGTGCAGAAAATGAGATTGGGGAGTTACCATTATGAAGGAGAGGAAAAGTAGTCTAAGGCACGCGATACACTCTCCTCCAACAGCCCTCCTCCCGTCAACCCTCCCCAATACAACAAAAAATAAATGAGAAAGATCACGTGATGTCTCGATGGAGATGGATGAGACAATTAATACATAAGTGCTTGTCATATACACCGTCATGTATGTACTATAGTAAACCTACCTCTACTCTACAAGCTATACCTTCAGAGGCTGTAGGTAGAGGCAAGTAAGTTAAAAATGTACCAGCTACAACTGAGGTTACATGGACTTGCTCAAAATATGCTGAGTGAATCCAACACTTAAGTTAATTTGAGTGAAAAAATGTAGGCTCAGAAAGTAGGGTAATTACAAGGAATATTGGGTCGTCATTTGGGCGAGTTAATCTTCTGGTTTAGCTGGAGTGGTATCAAAGTGCCGTATGTTGTAGATAGTATATACTTGGCCGCGGTTTAACCTACCCCGCAGATGTGATGCAGATCTAAACGAGCAATATCCGCCGATGTAGATGACAAGTGAGAGTCCACGACATCCCATTTAGAGGTGACATAATGCGGCTTCGGGCTTACGTTTCTGCCATCTGTTGGCACACGATTGCTTTTTGGAAAACCGCGTGATCGCCTAAAACAGCCCCTTTAGAAATGAGTGTAATTAATTAACGGCTAGATTGCTAATGTCTTCCTGATGAGGAAATGGGAGGGAAAGGTAGGGTCTTCGACCTTATCTAGGATATCATAGATCGATTCAAAGCCTGCGGGAATGCGTTTATTTAAAGCGGGGATGGGTCTGTGTCGCCAATCAAAACATGCCATCTATTTGCCATAACTGGCGCCGACTTTTCAGAGTCAATATTGATCGATATGGGGAAGCTTCCAAATTTGCCGCCGGAAAATTTCATTTCCCGCGCAAATCATTCCACACCCACAAAAAATGAGGGCCAAAGAAAATCTTTTGGTTACTTGGAAGGTATCCCACAAACACCAAAAAAAATCATCCATATGTAACAAACCACGATCCAATTGGCCAATATGACGAAGTTTGTTTTGAAAGTTGTATGCAGGTCCTGCTTTTCATTTGAATTCAATATTATTTATTATAATAACAATTACAAATAAATGATGAAATAATTAATTTCCTCTGCGATCTTCTTTAGACGGTACTTCATAATTCTACCGGTCTTTTGATCACGACATGGACTTTGTGGAGCTAGTCCACATCATAACAGGCTGTAAATCAGATCTGAATATCCAAGTCTTTAGAAGGTTGGGCTTAAATGCAGCTTGATAAACGACTCATCGATTGCTCTCCACGTTTCCAACCACCGCATGCCCCCATGAAAATCATCGTATTGTCTAAAACCTCCATGCAATTGAGCCGAATAATAACCATGTCCCCAAAGAGTACGACTCCTCCGGTTTCATCCGGAGAAAGACCATCCCTAGAAGAAAGGATAGACCGGATTTGATTAGTCTCCTTTTGGTGTGTTTGAATCCTCTGTGAATGGGCTGCTAATCACATGTTGTGTGACTCAACAAGACGCTAATCAAGTCCTCCTTTTCAGTCAGACCCGCCATGCAAGTCAAATGGAAAGACAGACACTTTGCCGTCTCCTAGCGAAACACCTCCGCTTTTCAAGGACCTCCAGACCCCCCCCCCCCCTTAATTAAGCCCAGGCATCTCTCGCCTTTCAACCCTAAACACGCCCTCATAAACTTCTCGCCTCTCTAGCACCAGCCCATGCCAATTCCAGCCTTCCTCTACAATCCCTAGTGCACTTAGACACTGTATTACACTCTCAGGTTTCTCAGCCATCTGCTTTGAAAGGACCCGTGCCCACGACGCGGCAATGACTGGGCTTATAGAAGGGACCAAACTCTCAAAGTTGGACGGATGAAAACCCATGACGTAATATTGCTCAACTCGCAGTGCTCGTTTTCACAATGAGACCATCCACATTGTGCCTTATCTTCACTCTTAACCATTTACCTTATAAATTACCTTCTATGTGCAAAATACCTTCTAAATCCGGAAGGTAAGGAGTAAATTTTTGAGCACTAAAAGGCAGCTACAACGAACTGTCTCTTTGTTGGCGACTGTACACCAAAATGACAAAGTTGAATTGCCAAGTGTCCCCCTGCGGAAGCTTGCAGTAGGTGATGCTACATATTTAGACCCTTTGCAAAGTTTCAGTGCCTTCCAGGGGTATAACCACTCAGATACTAGAGCTGGGGCGGATTGCATTAGGCATGGTTTACATTTTCCGGCATTTGGTTTATGAAGAAGTCATGATTAGATTTAGCTCCTTTGCAACTCACTTATCTCCTGCTTCCATGCTCGCTTCGGTCGGTTTAAAAAAATGGCTCCCCTAAGGCTTGCTTCCGGTAAATTGCCGACATCGGCCGTTTTTGGACTCACCACTATGGAGATAATTTTTGGACATGTTCCAGGCTGAAAATTAAGGCGGTAAAAAATTCTGAGCTTCAGGAGCCTCTAGCTATGAGCGCTAGTCAGCTTGAATGACTAAATTTTATTTCATAGATCTTGCTGGTGAACAGTTCGCTTATATTAGTGTAAGTTGCCAAAAAAGTTTGAGAAGCACTTCTTTATGCACTATTGGTGCAAGTTACAGAGTTTGACAGAATTCTAACAATGCACTTTCGACTATTGTGTCTGAAGGAGCCTTGACCTGGACCATTTCCAATAAAGTTTACCAGTACGATGAAAATTTGGTTTGAATAAACGTAACCCTGGAGCTAGAAACATTTTCAATCAAGCTCTTGACCTTCCCCAGATTGAATGAGCCTAAGTTTATCTTACCCTGCAGTCATAGACCGTACATTACCCGACCGTACACCATAAGATACATTGTGGCTTCAAACATGCTGCCAAGCCGCATCCTGGTTCATTAATCCTAAAAACCCAACTTTTCGCCTTCTCTTTGGTCTGTATTCCTCGCATTATGAGCCTCTCGAGAACTATTTGTAAGCGTAGTCAACTTCCGGCCTGGGTTGACATCGCATGCCAGTAATAAAAGAGCAGAAGTAATATTTTATAGCCGCATTTGAGCCCGAACGCTGTCATTTCGGACCATTTTTGCAAAGGTAATCCCCTTGTAATTGTTCCATACAGGACATTATTCCAATAAAATAACGAATACCGTACATTGGTCGAGGTAATTTGCCCTACATACATTGTGCAGCTTATAGTCCTACTATATGCACTATAGTCCGTCCAATAGTGTCGCCTGGTGGGAGGGGACATATCGTGCGGCTGTCACACCAATTCCTATGATCTATAAAGCCATTACGTGTCATTAAGGGCTATAAAATCGGACACATTACACGAGGCCCACCGATGCATATTTTTCCAAGTCATCTCAATGGGAATTAGGGATTTTTTTTTTCAATATTGTTGTATAGATTATTTTGCGCTCGTTTGGTGTTTTATTGGATGAGGTGAGGGTGGATTTTGTAGAAAATTCCAACAGATTATATCCCGAAGGCAATATCGATCTGTTACACCACAAATCCCTTTTTCCTTTCCTTGGCGTGTCTTTTTTCAGCCCAAGATCGATGCTAATTATCTTTACATCCACTTTCCTTTGGACACTAATAAGAAGAGCAGACACGTGGTAGAGTTAAGGTTGGGGTAAATGAAGAAAAGAGAGAGGGGGTAGGAAATTACGGATAAAAAATAAAAAAAAACTAGAAAAAATTAACGCTGCTTGATAGGATTATCCTGGATTAACTGCCTCGTGTGTACACTTCCCCAGAGATTAAGCGCGATAAAGCCCACGCGCCACCAGCGGGCCCCCATGTTTAATGAACCCTAAATTTTCGGCACTTTTCGGCAGTTACAGGCTATGACGTCACTATCACCGCCGCACTGTCAGAATCTACCGGGAGACCAATAATTCTTTTGTGCCAACTGTCAGACCGAGTATATATAACGGTCCAAGCGAGGCGGTTGAAAAATGGTGGACGGGAAGGTCGTAGTCCCCCGGATGACAACTCGTGACGTAAGGGATCCGACGTTGCCAAATGAACTTGGGATCGACCTTCTTGGGACCGGAAATTGATTTGGCGGAGGGTCGACGGGTTCAACACGATTCCCCAATTTCAGGCAAAGGAGAAAGTGGAAGGAACGGCTTTTCGCACACTTTCGGCTTTCACAATCGCCTTCATACCCTTCTTTTCTTTCCGTCTTTTTCATCCGCAAAATTGAAGCGATTTATCTCAGTCGACGCAAATTTATCCCCCGCAAAATCGAACTATTGATCCCTTCCCACTGCAAATAAGAATGGTCAAATAAATTAGGACAAAATAGCCTGGAGAGTCCTAAACAAGACGGTGATATATTTTGTAAGATACTATCAACGTGGGTACCTGACAGGACAAAAATGGTGTAACCCACTTCGTTTATGACGGGCGGGGCTCAGTTCCGGCGACTTCCAAAAATTACATTGCATTACTAAAAAAATAATAACGCACTGACAAAAGTGCGATAACACTTCCTGAAAAAAAATATTACGACAGCTTGGACCGTTATTGTCCTAAAAATGCCACTTTCTATAGTAACTTTTCTAGAAAAATGATATGGCCGGTTCCCAACTAAAGTTGAAAATATATTCGACACCGGTCCAATAAAATGAAAACTTTTTCCCCAAACTAAATTCACAGAACTTCCGAACCTGAAATCACTACCTCCCTAGTATTCCCTCGATAAGACCAGTAAGAATCCGTTTGATCCTCACCGCCCCGTATTTCCCACGTCACTGTCACAATCGAGGGGAAGGCTCCAGAATCGAGTCCATCATCATCAGCATCCGAAGCAATGCTCTTCTCCTCCCTTCTCCACCATCTAGCTATAGACCATCTCATCAATCACCATTCCAACCACCCACAAAAAAAAAAGGTTAGAAGAAGGTGTGAGATAGAGAAAAAGATGTTCCCTCATCATTTCCACCAAATGTCTTCTCTTCTTCATCTTCCGGTTGGCAGCATCCAATCGCAAACCCCACCCCTAAAAACAAGGTGCCAGGTGAAGCTGGCCCGAAATTTATCACCGCGAAAAGTGTCCCACAAATTCTCCACAGCAATTTGTCGCACGGCTTGACTCCTTCAATTCCATCCGCGCTGTTCCAACAGTCAGCTGCAAATTCGCCGCAATGCAAATTGAGATAAGTGTGGCGACACTGTATCATTCCGGAATCTTGTGTGTTTTAAAGAGTTCTAACCATGGATGTGTAAATATCCGAGGGAGATGTCAAAATTGGGCAGAATTTTTCAAACGCTTCATGTTGGACGATTGCGTCTCAGGTATATGAAAAAATATTTGTAAAACGTCTCAAAAGAATCATCTAGAGTTCAACCAATCACACGACAGCACTGATCCTACTATGTAATAAACAGGGCTTGTCGGAGGGAGCAGGGATAATCCCTGTGGATAATTAGAGCGGTCCTGAATGAGGTTATTTAATTACACATGGCCAGATATGGTTTGTGGCTTTTAGTATCAAGGTATAATGTTTACTATGTGACAGTCAAGTAGATGATCTGGACATCACCACAATGCATTACAGTGAAACCTGTATGTTGGACACTGAAAGTTCCAAGGAAATTATTGTCCAACTTCACAGGTTTCACTGTACTTTCTCACTGCTGCACTCTGACTTTTCTAACTAGAATTACAACTAGCCTTAGCTCACGTTATTAGAAGACTTAGGGGGCTGTAATTTCAGAGCAGTTAAGTGACACCGTTCGGCTTGAAAATATGCTTGAAACTTTCAATGGCTCCTTGAAAGTTTCTAGATGGGTCGCACTGCAGGCACTTTTTTATTCACTTTTTTTGTAATACTACGAACAAAAAGTTGCGGAGGAGGGTGGTGTACTTACAAATACCTCATTTTCTGCCGCTAAATTACGATGAGGTGGGAGCAACCACACCTCTGGCCAGAGGCAAAGGCGAAATAAAGCGGGGTCTCAGCAAAAGGGGGAAACAAAAAAAGGGTACAATGAACTGTTACACACCTTGTTAGGACTCCGATAGCGCATTCCATTTGAGCATACTGGTCAAAAGCACTGTATTCAAATTATCGGGATCTGTGCACAAAGTTATCCGCATTCGAATAATGTAACATTCCAACTTGAGTTCATGGCGCGTGCTTAAATGAACCCGAACATAATTGTCCTTCACAATGATATACAGATTCTAATGCACCGCCACCAAAACACGCCTTCCATTCCAGCAATATATGTTTGACTTCGCCTAAGTAGGTAACGTACTGTATAATATAGAAACGCTTACAATGCAAGTCACATCTACAACAAACACAGATTAAACCTAAACGGATTACGCTCTTAAATGAACAAAGCTGGGCTCGTCTGCATAATGAGATCTTAAGAAACGGGTTACAAGTGCGATATCAAAATTATATGGCCACACAAAATGCGGCTGGCAAAGTGCACTAGTTCACTGTTTGCATAAGAGCAGGGAAATTGGAATGAAGAGACGCCAAGGGGAAATGAGGCGGGTGTGTCCCCAAACTGCTAATTATGCTTTGTGGATCAGTTAATTTACAGTATGCTAAATTGTAGCAAATGATTGAGAAATAATTAACTGTCGCCAAACTGCTCCAACTCCTTCCTACTGTTAGTTCATAAGCCCATAATCTCATTGCGACCCCCTCCGCGGTTGGGATAAACCCTTATTGCACCAAGTTCCTCCAATTGTTTCCCTAGCCACAGTCCCCCCCTTTATGTCATTTAATACCATCCATTCCTTGTATGCATTAACACAAAATAAGCAGGCTCGCTCGAAATATTCGAAAAATGTGACCGAAGCGATTGAAAGAGGCGCCACAAGCACCGCCGATGGTGATGGTGGTGGATGGAGTAGAGGCATGGTGCGCCCTCGCGCGTGGTTGTGCTGAAAAGGGGCAGGCACGTGTCGCACTCGGCGCCATCATTGATCAGCAGACTCTTTTGTGAGTGTTCCGGAAGGGAAATGGAGGATGCTTGTGGGCACGGCCGCCTGCCTGCCTGCCTGCCTGCATTGGACCGGGCCTTTTCCTGTTGCAAAATGCAGCCAGCCATGGATGGAGATTAGCAGGGCCCACTCACACCCATATCTGCCACTCTTACCCACCACGGCTGATGGCCTGGATGCCCGCACTTATGCAATTTATGCAAAATGGCCCCAAGGGCCTTCAAGAGTCTACCCGATGCAGACCGGCTCTACATCATATATACGGCTATACTGCAGGCGGGATGCTCCATTACCTCTGCCTTAAAACGGTCCGTAATGGTGTGCGGTAGACTTTGCCTCTCACCCTTTTTTTGGACTAGTGCCTCACAATGGGAAAATTAATAGTGCAGGATCTCAGTATGTGTTAACTATTTTTGATTTGCATGTTCAGAAAATAATTATCTGGTGGGATGCACAACAATTTTCTCACAGCTCACTATAGATGAATAGAGATTAGCCCTTAAGTAATTAACATATTGAATGCTGTAATGGATATACCGAACCTTGTTTTCGTTAGACTGGGGGGAGCATGCATATTGAACACTAATCCTATCATGGTATTGCACTAGAACCGAGTATTTTTTGTGGCTGCCCCTAGCCTGTCACAAGCTTGATCAAAACAACAACGGCGATGTCATTCCCTGTTGCAGTACTGGCACTAATCCACGAATACACAACAAAAAACCCGCATCTTGACACGTGACAGAGTTAGACAGCTAGCCGATTCATAATTTCCTCCCGCAAAAGTGGATCAGTTTTTGGTCCGAAAATTGATAGGGACAATGCACACCGCAATGTATCTGTGAACTAATGAATCCCACGATATACGTGCCAGCCATTATTAATTTCCAACATCATTTCGCACCAACCAAATCCGCCCATAATAGTCCTATACAGCACTAAAAATTATTTTTTTAAACGACCCTCCTATTTTGCCCTATTAACCTGAACTTTCGCTCACCCTTGGCACTATTTCTATTACCTAACACCGCTGTTTTACTTTTAGAGCATGTAATTTTTACGCCCTTCTTATTCCCAGCCTCTAGCCCTTGGATGTAAAAATTGCCATAACACTAGTTTTAGCACTTAGCCATTTTCGTCCCTCCATATCCACCTATTGAATCTGTAATTTTAGACCTTGTTATAATCCCCCCCCCCCCTCTCTCTCCCGCCTCTTACACAGGCACCCAGTATGTAGATGGGAGGGAGGGAGGGAGGGGGGGGGGTTGAATTCCTTTAGTCCGCTGGGAGGCTGCTTTTAAAGCCGAATGGAAGTTACATGTAGTCCATGGACCTGCCTCAGGGGAACGGTTCGCCATGTTGGAAGCCGAGCCATGATTTTCTTCGCTCTCTAGCTATCCAGGTCTAACTGCGGTTCCCGGAAAATCCGGGGCTGTATCAAAATCTCGCTCGACTCCCAGACTATTAATTTTTCGAGTTGCACTTTGAGATAAGCTGCCCTCCGGATTAATTTCCGCCCGGACTTAATTTATCGCTCATCGATCCGGATAAACTGTCCCCTATAGTTTAGACGCAGGAATCAGGGACATGAAAACACCAAGCAGCTAAAAAAGGGGGGGGGTCGCCATGTTCCGGAACATGTTCCCATCAATTCGTCTGCCGTATCTTTGCTCCGCATTGTTGCGCTAGACCCTAGTAAGGGCACATAAATCGTTGATTGGAATGGGGGGTATCTCCGATTTACAGCTGGCTCGCGGGTACAGTAAGCCCAGCTGTTGTATCATTCATTACGAAAGAGCTGGTTAGTACCAGTTGGCAATGCGTCCCAGCTTTGAAAATTCCCAATGGGTGCAAAAAAAAAACGGCACGAAATAAAATTTCAGGTGATAAATTATATGAAGCAAACAGGTGATACTGCATTATGATATTCTCTATTCCTTGAACAATATGCGGGAGGGTTACGACCGGAGACATTTTGCCTTCAGGGCTGGTGTTATCAGCCGGAAGTTCGTCGGAAGCAGCAAGGCAAGAATACAGTGGTTATTGAATTCCATGCTCAATTTGAAGTGGAATGCCCCTGTTCCCGGCTGCTCTTTCTCCAGTAAAATATCGTTAAACTGCAGTATACCTGAGGATTTCCACAAGGCATCATTATTTTGGACCCAGTAAGTTGTAGGCATCATTATTTCATTCCAATATATGAACGAAAGTTTTCTGCCCAATGGCTTCAAATTATTCCGTCTGCATATCTTCAACACTGGTACACTTGTGTAGGATTTATCTGGGTGTGGGAGTAGAGGCTACTGTTATTAAACAGTATGGAGTCAGAATGAGCAAATCCGGAATCTGACCCTTCCGGATGATTGAAGGCTGACTTTGAGGATGAGGCGTGGCAAGAAGCTTGTATCTCCCTGAGGCTCTTAAAAGATGGAAGGTTAAGGGGGGGATGGAGGGCACACAACGAGACCCTTGAGAAGTTCTCCTCCCTCCCCCATATCCTATGCTCCCACTCCCCCAAGGAAAAATACACCCCCTTCATCCCAAAGTCATGATGGAAGTTCAGGATTCCAGCTTTATTACTAGCCACAAAGTCCTCGGGGGAATCCCCGTAACGAAACGAAACGCATGCGCGAACCACTCTTACAGAAACCGCATTTCGGATATAGGAAACTTGAGTAGGCCAGTATTGAGCCGCGAGACATATCAATATACGCACACAGTTTGTGCTGTGCTGTTGATGCCTTATAATCGAGAGTAAAATAAAATATATTCAAACATAATGCACAAAAAAACATTAACAAATCACAGTAATTCATAATTGCATGCAAACCGCTGATTAGTGATACATTATGTTAAATACTAATTAATGCATGAATATATGTACCATCAGCAGCAGTTAAGCACGTGCCAGATTAAAAACATACAGCGCCATTATGGTGCACATATACTGCAGAAATTGACTCCAAATTGGAGTGAGAGGTCAATGTTCCATAATAGCTATAGCGGTTCATTTCTCGACTCAATTTAAAACCAGTCATCGTTTACATAACATACTTTATGCCAGCTATAATTTTTGGCCAAAATTTTTGGTTGTTATTAGCCTAGTATAAATATTGATCTCTCATTACATCCATTATCTGCACCATGTTGAACAAACTATATTTTCTGTCTTATCTCGATCCGCAAAAAAATGGGAAAAAAATGATAAATTATATAAAAAACGAGGAAAAACCCTCCCAGCAGAAATCTGGGGCTCCGAACACGTAACTTGGCTTCCCCTGAGGCTAACCAATTACATTATTTTTCTGGAGCTGCTTCCCGCCAAAAAGAAAGTAAAAAATGAAGAGAAAGGCACAAAAAAGTCCCCCAGCTAAGAATAACCCGTGCAAACGAGGAGTCAAATGAGAAGCCCAAAGGCACATAAAAGGCGCTAAGGAGTTTTTTCTCTCTTTTTTTCTTGACAATACCTTACTGAATTGGAGTTGAAAATTCACGTTGCCAGACGAATCAACACTCACCTGGAAAAAAAAGCACAAAGCGAAAACTCATTATTGGACGAAAAAAAGGGGAGGCAATTTTTTCCCAATTTTGAGGTTCCACAAACTCGAAATGAACTCTGGGGCGGATTAATAATTGCATTGTTTCTAGACAAGAACCAATCATGACTAGAAAAAAAATGTCATTTGTGGAACTGCTAAAATGAAGTGATGGCAAAAAAATGTGACATTTTCACTCTGGACAAAAATATGTCAACATCCATTGTTTGCAAAATGAATATTTTCAAAATTATTGTCACGTACATACATTTAACAAATTATGTGAAAAATCATCAGCACTTCCAACACACTATCAGTATGCCTTTGATAGTACACCAAACTAGTTTCATCCTATCACATCCCTTGACGAAACTTGGACATTACTAAAATCAGGTCTAATCTAACCTAAATTGGCGGCTCTGTCTCCTCAGGGTGAACTTCCAGTGAAGTCGTTAGGTGGGATTGTCTGTAGGGCACCACTTCAACTTGCACAAAATATACCTCACAGTACCACATCTTCAGTGTGCATTTGCCCAAACATGTCACTTGGGATGTGCTTGTGGCTTTTGCTATGTCAACTTCAGGAGGTCTGCCAAGAGAACTATAGAAGTGAAAGGAAGAGCCGGATGCTTAGCCCAACTTCTATATTATACGAGCATAATATTTCATAGTTACATTCTCCTGAAGTTTTTTTAAAAATGAGAATTCCTAACGAGCCGAAGTTCCGATATACTAGAAAACCCTTTTAGGTAGTGAAGTGTTTTTTTTTCAACATTATTTTCTGTACAACGAAATATTTCATAAAATCACACATGACAGGTTGCTGTCATGTCAACCGCCTAATCACCACTTCCTATCTAGAATAACAGTACTTTAGTTCAAAACTGCTAATTTTCCACCTGTCATTTCGTGCCAAGTGTATACCATCCCCCCCCCCAAACCATCTGGCACATTCCAGTACTGTAATTACACTGTTGGTATCTGAGTGAATTAAAGTTGCTCGTTTCGTCTTGCTTTACACAAACCCCCCCCCCCCCCTTCCACACCCTTCCATGCAACACACCGCCCTATTCCCGCGGACCCAAACTCACATGTAACGCAAATTGCAACATGCCCCGCGTTTTGTTGGCTTTGCTCGTTTGTCATTCCTTGCTTGGGAAAAGAGGGTTACAAAAAATAAAACACCCCCAGCAGCAGCACCAAGACCAGTCAGACACTGTGGGAATTCTGCCAGCCTAATGTGTCTAGCGTGACTTTCACTCGGGGGTGTAAAGCACTGCCTAGAGCTAACCCCCATAGTCTACGCATTGTTGAGGACATACAATGTCGGAGGCCCGGATTTATGATGGTGTTTTTGGAAGCTACAAGAAGCGATATTGTGATGCTATAAAGAGTGTGACGAGGCCGGAGAGATATTTTTTGTGGCATAAAAATGGTGGGTTTTTATGATATTTTACCAGGCCTTAATTTGAGTTTGATCAGGTGCGCAATTTTGTAACGTGTTCCCTGTGCTTTTATTTTTGGAGAAAATTTCCAACTGTTCTGGCTCGCGTTTTTCCCGGACTAGGAGTGGCGGGTAGAAAATTGGCATCAGGGCTTATGAAGGCAAAGTTGGTGACATGGCCTCTGGCACTCGTCTGCCTGGATTTCTCCACCATTTCTTCTTCCAAGCAGGTGAGTACCACGTATTGTATCCCACGGCTGGTAAAAACTGTCTAAAATATTCCCATACATGATCACATTGTTGGCATATATCACTTAAAGCGATATCAACCTGGATTTAACTGTATGCATTTTAAATCTTCTTGTCATGGACATCAATCGGTGCTCTTATCTGTCCCGAGTCATGCCGCTTCATGCTTGCGTTGCCATAACAATTTCGATAAATCCTTTGATCCTACTGTATCAGCATATCTTGCGCTATCGTGGAAAAATCTCTTTTGATAACATTTTCAAACCGAGTCAGAATTCTATCCCGCGTCATACCTCGGGATAGAAGCAGTGAGTTGGAGTTTGATATCCAATGAGCTTGAAATTAAAGAGGTATTTTTTTTACCAAATTTTTGTTTAAAATTTATTTATTTAATTTTCGAAAAATAATGTCCAGGTTGACCCTAGAGATGGCGACTCAGTAGTTTCATCCTAGGTGTTATGCAACAGCACCTTTGTAACACAGGGTGTATACAGTGCAGGCGCAAAAGTCCTTGAGATTTGAAGTTGGGACGCACTGGAAGGAAATCATTACTCCAGGCATGTGCAACATTTTCAGTCCGTAAAAAAGCAGCGGGAATGAGGCGAGGGATGCACAGTGTAATACTGTACTTTCGCCTGCTTTTGACAGAAAAGTTGCAATGTTCCACTGCACTAAAACCCTGCTTAAAATGTCATCTGGACATATCCGCAAGGTCAAAAGCTATCTGCTAATCCCATGACATGTGTTGTTTTTTAAAAAAAGCAGATGTTACTAAAATTATTTCTAATGTCAATCATCCTAGTAATGTGCTTCTACGATTACACATCCCTCCCAGCTCCTAGAAAATCAGGCGTCATCCTGCATATAACTTCTCTACCTCGACATTTCTCTCCGCTTCCAAAGACTGGTTTCATTCGCGCCAGGTTGTTTAATCTGCACAGGTGTAACGTGGTAAGAATCCAAAAGTTACCCAATGCCAACAGTTTCCAACTGGGTCAATTCCATGGGGCTGTATAATTTTGGATAAAGATCACCTTGCAATTCCTATGCCGTGCACCACCGGAATTAGGGTCGCCTAAGGTTATATTTCTCAGCTGATTACTAGTTCCCGTTTCTATAATTTTCCAAAGAATAAGCCAGAATCAACATTTAAACGTTTTGCCAATGGGGCCTGATTAATTGAAAGCATGTGACGTCTTTATAGCGATACCAGGTAGTGACTATTTTTTTCAAAAAAAATATAGAAATTAAATTTAAAATCAGATATATCCTGCTCTACACCTTGTTGAGCATGAAAACAGATTATGTAGCCATTTGTCACATTTTGCCCCAACCATTTACGATCTAAAGCCATATGTGTGGGTCGCATTTTAAAAGGCTGGTCCTGGTACATCTGGCCAATAATGGCGTAACATGGAGGTGTTTAATTACAAGTAATGAGTTTAAAAACAGCCACTACAAAAATCAATAACATTACTCGCCCCCCTTTACACTATTTTGTAGCCCCACTATCCATAAAAAGCGTGAACCTGGAACGCTCTCCCCAAAAGTACCGGAGCCACGCGCAATTTGCGACCACAAAAAATACTTTGGCAAATTGTTTGGACGTGAATGGCGTGACACTGGATAATCCTATGTCCCCTGTGGTCGTTTGTCATCTGAAAGGACAGTTTCGGGGTGAGAAAGTCACGTGCTATCACTAGTCCCCCCAGATCTCCCCTACTATAAAAAATAGGTATGTCAGATTAGACAGGCTCGTGTCTTTCGTACGTGTACAATCATGTTTGTGTGTAGACATTTCGTGTTTGTCCCTCTTGTGTTGGTTTAGGGAAGACTAGTAGAAGGGGGAGGAGCAGTCGCGTGGGAATAATGAGCTGACCGGAATCATTATCCACAACTACCACTTCTACGACTGATATACGCCATCAGCCAGGCCCTTTGTCTGCATAACTACTCCCCAAATCATTTCCCTTCGGGAACTCTGCCTGCAACAAAAGTTGGAACTCCCACCCTCTTTGTCACTGTCACAGTTTCCAGAAAGTCGGACGTTGCCTTTTCAATTTGTGGGGGAGGGTCAGAGCGACGACATGAAACAATAGACACGTTCCGGACTTGTATGCGCTATCAAATGTTGTGCCTAATGAAATCTGCTTGTATCATAACTCCTCACAATGGAATAAGTCCTTTTGAACTTACAATAGCGTGTCGTGGACATTTTTTTTTGACAATAAAATTGCTTATGTAACACTCTCCACATCCATCACACACACGTAATAAGAATTGACTCCAAACTTTCCAGCACCTTCAGCCATAAAGTTCTGAAACATTCTACAAAACAATTTCCCGATTCCGTGCCTCTTGATCTATACCAGGTATAACGCAAAACAAGCAGGGCTTCAAATACTCAGCCTGTCCACTATCGGAAAACTGTAATGTGTTCCTTCTCCGTTTTATTTCAGACACCCACCACCCCTTTTTCCCAAGAACGTCAGCAGTCCAGCCCTGTTTTTTTTTTTACGCTTGGAAACAATTCCCACTGAGAGCAATCGTTGTTTTTTTCCACTTTCCCCCCCTTCCGAGGGAATCAATAGGAATCAGATCATCTGACACCCATAGACTCTCCAGTTTCGTGTCAAAATCGCATCGATCCCCTTTTCAACAATCGCGAACGCACGTAAAACTTCTTTCCATACATTCTACAAAAAATTTCACCTGCGTGTAACATATGGTGCTGACACCTATCCGAAATGTACAGCCGGTGACAGGACACGGAGTTGTCCTACGAAGGTTAACGGACCCAATCCGATGGGCACATAAAAAAAAAGAGAGAGAAAGAGAACAAACGACCCTCGTCGAAGATACCGTTTGGGACATGCACAGCCACTTCTGCCATGCTTGACAAATTGTTGGGAACTATTTTTGCGTCAGGAAAAGTTCCCAATCGAGATCGATGGCAGCCATTTCCTTTCGTGCACTTGATCAATGCGGATCGACTAGTTTGACACGCAAAACAAAAAGTACAAATCGTTTTACTTTTTGGACGTAGATTTACAGGCTGGTTCTTCACAAAAGTTGGAAGAATTATTTTTTCTTACTTTCTTCAAAAGTAGTATATCACTTGTTTGCCTTTAGCTTGCGCAAGTAATGAATTGGTGTAATTTAATATGCACGCCTAATTAAAATATCTATACATATAAGGCAAAGTTTGTCCACACATTACATGGCACCTATTCCGACGACTTGAAACTGTATAGTAACTAAAACAGCAGCGGAATTACCATGACACAAAATGGGCAACATTCCTCGCTAAATGTTTGACAATGACATAAATATTTGTCGCTCCAAATGCGACAGTGAAGCTTATGCTAAGTTCATTGACTTCGCTCGCAAGCCTGTCCCTGCAATCTAGGGAGAAGACTGCGACTGTTTCAAGCAAAATAATGTATTCTAGACAGTGCTCAGCCACCGGACTTGATAGTGTCAAGCCCCGTAACAGACGCCTGTTGGCCAACATTCCGAGTATGAGCACGGTGTCCAGAAAATATCCCCACACATTTACATATGTCTGCTTACCTTGACATTCGAGTGACCACATTGAAATATATTTTTTAAAAAGCCCAAAATTGACATTTGATTGGCATTCATTGGATTCATTGGCAGCACATTGAACGTGTGAATGGTGGATTGCATATTTACAACAATGCTGTGTCCCTCACTAGAGGGCAGTGGCGTCTGGGTGGGCATGGCGGGGGGGCTCTTTTGTAAGGAGTTGTGAAACGTCCTGGCAGCAGGCTATCCTGCGGGGTCAGACGGGTGACCTAGGAAAGTGGTTGACACGCCTAAATAAATCACTTTGCGTTAAATGTTCACTTGTTCAACGCTGCAGCCCCGCTTCCATGACTTATGTGGCGCAAAAGTGCGCTTGACAATAGATCGTTCCGCGCGAATACCCTCAGTTACAGCCTCAAACTATGCCAAACAAAGCAGACACGCAGCCATGTGCGTATAACTCAACCACCATTGCCAGATGACCTCTTCCCTCTCTTGCCATCGTTGCCAGCTGTCCGCAACGATATCCTTGAGTTGCAAGCCTCGCAATTTCGTGCACGGTATGGGGATTGGTCCACGCCCATTCGGCTCACGTATTTGGAAACCCTAGGGTAGGTATATTTCATCCCCCCCCCCCTTTCCAACCCCTACCCATACCACTTTCAACCCCCCCACAACCCCCAACCCATGTCAGCGGACAATCACGCGCTCAATGTTCTAATTACCCCCCACCAAGCGAGCAGGAAAACTACCCCCTATGCACCCACCATACCCCCTCCCCACCCAAAAAAAAAACACACATACACATGGCTGGCGATTCTATGGAGAGCGAGTTGGCCTGCTCCAATGGCCATAAAATCGAGCCCATCATGTCCACTAGACCCGTTTCAATTAACACTTAGTCCACATTTACTAATCTGTTTACTTTCCAATATTCCAAAACAATATGCATTACACTGCTGGTCCCCCCCGTTTGACTTTGCTCGCTTCATTTAGACGCTTTCAAAAGCCGCAATTGCAACGAATGGAGGGGGAGGGGGTATATGGAGGGATCAAAATTTACAAACAGCTTCGAACAATGGGGGATATATTTACGATGGGTGGGGTTCAAAAGGTCGACAATCGAAGCTCACAGAGGTCAGTAACTTGATTACACCATCTACAATCGGGGCATACATAACATGGTGTATTCCGCAAATAAATCATAGAGGGTGGATCAAAAATACCGCCAATAAAAGTCACAAAATGAGGATAGTGTCCTGATCCTTCGTGTTGTAAAAGGTTTGAATTTGCATGGTTCTGAATGGCCGTTGCAAAGTTGGCTGCAAAATTGGTACAAAATGGTTGATTCTACAAAAATAACTACGTACAGCAGGATATGCTTAACTGCTTATTGTCATAATTATTGTGACAATAACTAATATTTGTGCAAGTTTTCAGCTATTTATTGCAGAATGTACAGTGCACAGACTTTGTCTTTATTTGACAATGATGGTGCAAGTATTGATTTCATACCCAACTTTTGAATGTGTGATTGTTTTGGATGCCACCATTGGGGATATACTGGTGTTTTGACACTGGCTCCGCTAATTACGTTAATTAATCGTTTGACGTTTCTTGCGTCTGCCTAATTACGATGACCACTCATTTAGTCAGATGGCGGCGCATTTTAGCGAAAAAACTAGTGCCAATAATTACCCGGCCCCAAAAAATTATTCACGTGCCTTCGAGTCTCGCAAGTATAGCCGTTACGTCCTATAAATAACCGACCGGATTAAAACGCACTATTTATTTGGCATCCGGATCATATGATTTTGTGATTATGATTCCATGGACCATCAAATCTCGGGCAAATAAAACGCGAAACTAATCCTGCATTGCAAATTTCATAATCGCTCCATAAAATTGCAAACATTAGGGAATTAATAACTGACCTCGGGACAAGTGCCCCTATATACGTAGAATGAAACGCGCTCGATGCTGCCTATTTTAAAATGTGAAAAACACCAACAAACATGACAACACTTTTTTTAAAAAACGATGGACGATGTTTATAGTATACTTATCGGTTTAACACAGTATGAAGAACACTCGTGCTGCCTGCACACCAATATCCATTGTGTTGTAGTGTAGTATCAATAGCATGGAATCAAAAGTACAACTATCATACTTTTTGATTCCATACTATTGATACTACACTACAACACAGTGGATATTGGTGTGCAGGCAGCACGAGTGTTCTTCATATTGTGTTATCGATAAGTTATTATTATTATTATTATTATTATTATTATTATTATTATTATTATTATTATTATTATTATTACACTCTAAAGTCTTTATGACACTGACGCGACGCATCCTCTTGAAATTTGACAAAAAATGGACGCAGCCGAGTGTTGTAGTAGTTGTTTCCCCATGGGAATGAGTAAAGCAGTTTTCGTTGTTGAGGTGCAGGGTAGGCGCAATGATTATCCCTGGGAAACGAGCTCCCGTTGTGGAATCGCATGACCCGCAGGAATTTTTGCGGGAGGGCCCGGATTTATGCGCCCAATTTCCCACACGTAACCACCCCACGTGTACTGGGGGACTCAGCAAAACAGAAGCCGTAATGCCTTTTACGACCAATCTCTTTTCTTTTTTCATATCCTCGCCTTCTAACAAAAACCCAGCAATCAAATCAAGGACCCAAGGCTCTCTTATCCTTCCCAAGAAAGTCAAAATGTCAGCTGTTAAACGCTCCCATGTCAAGAAACGTTATACTCAGATTATATTTATGACAGGAAAATATTATCAAAAGTACAGAAACTTGTTACTTGCCCCCTCACTTGCTCCCTCACTTGCCCCTTTTTAATTTTAATTAGATTGTGTACCTCCAAACTGTAAATCTCCGGCTCTCGAGAAGCGGAATAAAAACAGTTGTGCTAAAAGTTCGCAGGTTGATTAATTATGAAAATCTGCTTTTCCCTAGATTTTCGCGTTTCGACACAAAGGAAAAGTTGTTACTTTGCATGGCCATCCTGAGTGCGTGCCAATGACTGTATTATTTTGCCTTTTCCACCCTCCTCCCCCCCCCCGCCCCCCCAAACCCCACAGCCTGAAGGCAGGTGTGTCGGGCGCCATGTGCAGGCCTTCGTTCCTTGGTCGGTTGGGCTCGTTTGTTGCGCTTGTTGCGTGCGGCTTGCTTTTGTCCCGTGCTGCCTTTTGTGTGCGCGCCAATTGACAAAACCAACACCGATAAGCGTCGGCCAAACAAGCCCACCTTTCCGAATCTCGCCTACCTGCGACGCCCCAAAATTCACATTCCGTTGGCAGGTCGGTCGCTGCTATACAAATGTCGGCAAGTACAAAGTGACCAGGCAAATCACCACAGAAATCGGTATATTAATGCCCCACCCTTTCAATTTGTATAAAAATTTAAAAAATATATAAATTTGTCAACTCACTAGTTTCATCCACCAGAGGCGCTGTCTCCACCCATTGCACAGGCGCAGACCAATAGGAACCATCAGTCATACAAATGTGTCATATATTCCACACATGACAGCCAAAAAATGGCACCTAACAGTTAAGTCTAACTTTAAAAACCTGGCGTATGCTATACATATTCATAGCCCTTGTTTTGCATACGAGGATTTGCGCAAAAAAAATGCCCATTTGTGCGATAACACCAGCAATACCGTCCGGGGGTATATTCAATTTCCCTCAGCGAAAGTGTCGAATTAACATTTGAATCTGTCCATTCAGTCCACTTGCGTCCCTTTTTTATCTTTTTGCGCATTCCACCCCACAAAAAAAAACTCGGAGTTGATCCTGCAGTTTGGATTCTCCAAATGTTTGCGAATCAGAAGCAAAATCCCAGCTCCTATAGGGTTATACACATTACAATATAGATCCACCACCCTGCTCCTTTCCCCCCAATTTACCACAACCTTCGTAGAGACATTAATTTCATTCCCTTTTCCTCCCCCGTTTTTGTAGCGTCGCCACAAAAGCTTTCCCTCCGCCATTTCTTCCCCTCAGACACCTGCAAATTAAATGCTTGATTTATGTCTTTTTTCCCCTCACCTAAAGCTCACCGAATCATTCTTCCCCCCTAGTTCTCCCCTAAGGTCGTCATAACTAATTGCCTTCAGGATACCTTATTTTCGTCATATTACTTCTAAGCAAGAAAATGTCCAACAAAGTCAGCTTATCCGAAAGGAAAATATTCTCAAACACTATATCATTGCGCAAGAAAAAAAAATCTGGCATAACACATTAAAGTATATTTCCTCTCAAAAAAAGTGCATGCAGAGTGACAAAACACTCTCAAAATATTCCAAGATGGCAGTTTACATAAAACTTGGAAAAGTCATTTGCAGACACATTGGCGTGAAAAATGCACAATTTCAGACCCTTTTGTGCGGTTCCTCCGTGGAGACACATTTCATCTGGCATGAAGGTGAGTCAATATGGCCGAGTTATGCCTCCTTTAGAAGACATGGAGGAAGGAGAGGGGGGCTAATCTGCATTAAGCAAGGATCTGGATGAGATGGAGGGGAAAACAGGGGGGGAAGGTTTGCGAAAATCGGTCCCTTTGGTCCAATGTCTCTGCGACGGATACGATCCATCCGAAAAACCGTCTCTGCATTTTACACTCGGAAAATTAGTTAGGGGTGTGGGTGAAATGGGGGTGGAGAAAAGTGGGAGGAATCCCTCCCAATCAATACCACCTTCAGGAACAGAATCACCTCTTTTCCTTCTCCTCAATATAAAAAAAAGAGCAGTGTAAAGAATTTTAACTAAAGGCCAAAATTAGAAAGCGAATACCGTCATTTTCAGGAATCTTCGCAACAAACTTGCCACTTTGTTGAAATGGTTAATAACTTTTTTCGCAATTATGAAAATGGCATTCTGTGGTATGAGGAGGCTACACCACACGACCTATAATTGCATTTCAGGTGAAACACAATGCATGTAAGTTATTTATTATACGAAAGTTCGTTGGACTTGGAATTTCATTCACTTTCATGAATTCAGATTGATCGATCTTCTTATCACAGCAATAACACGGGAGAGAGGCAAATTTATTGATGCTGAGAATTCCAAGATCTCGAGATTTGGAACAATAGTGGTTGTTTTCTCATGCCATGCCCCAATACTTGTCTTAGGAAATTGATGATGTTAGCCTACTTGCTGTGCATTTGTCGTGTCGAGGCCTACTTACACGTCGGCAGAAAAGAGAGAAGGAAACGACCGATTTGAGCGTGTCAACTAAATTGAGTCAGCATCTTTTCATCATGTGGACATTTATGACCCTGTGCTGACATGCATGTTTTTGCCATGTACACATTTTAAACTTCCTGCACGCCTTTGTTTCCGTTGGTAAATTACCTGTACCTACAGTCAGCTCCGTATCGGTGGAAATCCATCAGACTATGTTGCCACATCCTCCAGCGTTAAAACACGATCAAACGAACCTCTTCTTTCACATCACTGGTGGACTACTAGTTATTCGAAACCTACGAAGCAAATTGACCTGGAAATTAGGGACTGCCGGCTCCACATACAAAGCAGATATGGGCGCATTTGAATCAGCGAAATTGGTCAGTCAGTTTTGGAGCAGTTTCTTGCCTGTGGACATTTTCTATCGGTACATCCCCGTGCCCTGTGCAAGTGTGTGATGAGCATACAGTAGAGAGGGTCCGCGCTTAACCAAACTTCGCTCGGCCGAGCACAAATGACTTGAAGCCCCAAATGGGGTCCACTTGACCCGCCCTCCATTTTTCTCCAAAGTGGGGGTCCAGCTGGCAGTTGGTGGGCAGTCACGCGTGAAATTCAAGTTCCAACAGTTACCCCCTCCTCTTTTCACCAACACTCTGCCTGTTAACCTCACTAGGGTCCATCTGCACATTTTTACCCCAAAATGTGGCCATATTTTGTGAGAAAGTGGGTCTACTTATAACAAGGTATAACTCGAGGTTGGTGGTCCAAAAGCTTCAAAAGTCGCGGATCTAGTCAAGTATATAGTGAAACAATAACTTGCGAACTTGCCTGCAGTGCAACTACAGTACACTGTACAGTATGAAACATAGTGCTTTGGATAATCAGCCTACTATAGTGCTATAGTCATCAGCTCAATATTTAAAATCCGTCTGAAGTGGTATCGCTAAGCTTGAATGAGTAGGGGTGAAGCTTTTCCAACCATCCGATATATACCCAAATCGTCTGCTCAGAATTGCCTTGATGGTAGTAATTAGGACGCTGAAAAACGTCTGCATAATTTGGGGCATCAATTACTGCCGAGTCCCGCCTTTAAAGGATATTGTTGCGTGAAAGGGCCAGAAGGAAATTGATATCACATCGCAGCAGGAAGGAATCAGCGTACCAGTTAATAACTTAATATATGATTCAAATGAATGTTCTAAAATTAATATTTCGTACCAAAGTACTACATCACATAAAAATAGCCTAACCTACTATAATACTCCTTGAAGCTATTTTAAAATTAGCTCAAAGTTCGTGCCCTTCACCTGCACGCCTCTCCAAATGTAACGATCTGAAAGTGCTCTTTTACATAGCATTTTATATCCTTCATTAGTAATTACAAACAAGGCCAATGCTCTATAAAAGTGCAATAGTATTTCCGATCCCCACTTAAATTGAAAACGACCCCTTAAGCGTCCTTTGATGGATGATTACTGACTATTAAGGACATAACAGACTGACAAAGCTGTCTCACTCGACTCCAACACTGAGACAATGCAGAAGCAGCTTTGTCCAAATAAGCATGATTCAAATCTTAAGCCATTTGCAGCGTAAGTCTGGCATGAAAGTCAAGGCTTACTGTACGTGACGCCTGGAAAAACATATATTCCAGACTCCCCCCAAAAAATCGAACACTTCTCAAGTGATCGTCCTGTCCTGTTATGGCGCCAAGGCACTCGAATTCTTTTCATACTTTGAGAAGATCCTATTTGGTGGCAAGAATTCCAGCAAAAAGTCCCCCTTCTCCCAACCACCTTCATCATCCATCAGTGCACCAATATTGCTTCTTAGGTGTCTTGGAATGAAATTGAGTTAGCTTCCTATTTATAACTATACGTGTCAATATGCACATGTTGGAATAAACGGTGTGATTAATAACAGCATAATTCTGCTATTTTACAAGACTATAATAGAGCTATAAATAGGCAATGTCTCCAAGAGGAGAAAAGCGCATTTGGCAAGACATGCTGGGTGGGAAAGTAATTAGTGGAGTCCGCAATTAGGATCCCTGCTCGACTTGTAATTACTTGACTTGCTGTAATTGGGTTTGGACTCTGCGCACCTTTAGCCAATCCTATTTAATTGTGCTCAACCAATTGGAAGAAAGCCTATATGCTTGATTCTTTTTTAGCCAGGATTGTGGGGCAATTTTGTGTTTTTTTTTCCTCTGTTGGTCGAATGGAATTGTGGGAAGCGGATAAAACGCAGTGCTGTCCAATTACAGCTCAAGCCTTCAGCGCCTCGGACCTAGGCCTATGTGTTGTTTTTTTCTAGAACCAAGAGTCCGTGCGGGGGTGGCAGGAGGAATGGAGAGGGTAGTGGGGAGGAAGGGGAGGGAGAAATATGAAGTAACCCCACAAAAGAAGCTTTTGGAAAAGACAAGGGCAGGGGTTGGCGAAAATGAGTGCTATTCGCTTATTGGCCTGGAGGAGAAATTCATTCGAGCGATTTCATTTCGAAGAGAGGAGAAAAAGAAAAGAAAGTGGTGGAGACGCCGAGGATGAAACGAAGGGGAAAAGGCTCGCAATAATCCTGCAAGAAGAAGAAAAAAAAAAGTTTTTCAACTCCAGTCTTCTGGATCTGGCAGTGCTGCTGACCGACTAGTTAAAAACTTGGGGAGGTAGTGAAAAGATCACAACTTTTGCTTCGAGGAAATGCACTTCATTTGCTCGCTCCTTGTAAGCTGATTTATTTTTTGGGGAGACGATTCGCACTTTTCATAAGACCCTGTTCACACTATTACGCACCTAAGTATTACAGCTTAATTGTGGATAAGTATTATTAGAAATGAATCGCCACAAAGTTCTTTCTCAATAATTTACTTTGAACAGTACATGCCATGGTTGAAATGAAACTGCAGTAGCATGCCGTACAGCTTTTATATTTGATCCAACTGTAATGACAGCCTCTGTGGTAATGAAGTCACTAGCACAGTGGAAAAATGCAGGCGACACCTCTCGTCCGTTTAAGTGCAGCCGCAACTGCAAGACTAATGCTATTACCCCACATTTTGCATGTGTGAATTTTTTTAGCAACACACTGGCCATAAACAGAAGGGTTAAATTACCAACATGGTGTAACTAGATAGGTGAAACCACCAAAATTTAATTTTTGTAATAAAAAAAGGCCTACAGTTCCACATGTAAGTTACTTTCCAATTTCCAGTGGCAATGGCAGGAATTTCCAAAACCATCCTGATTATAAAATATAGGTCATTTTCTGGCCCATGTTTTGACCACACACATGCACACGAATGCATTCCAGCATGCAAATATTTGCGTCAACAGAATGTTTTCCTTTTTCCACCACCAGCCAACCGGTTTTCAATTTGTGAGAGATTGAATCGCATCATAGCGGAAGCTCTCTGGAGATACACTCTCTCTATGCCAGAAGCACGTATGTCAATAAGAAGCTGGCTCTTTCTCAAGGGTTTCTTGTGGAAATCCATTCCTCTCCCCTCCCTCCCCCTATCCTCCCCACCATGTCCAATTGAGTTTGCATCGATAGGAAAAGTCGGCCATTTTGTTTGCATCGCAACATCAGTGTGGCCAGATGCTTCTCCCCCCCCCTCCCCCCCTGGAGGGTTGCGACAAATCCAATCGACAATCTCGTGGCTACCAAACGGATTTGCCGCGTCAGGAAATAAGGAAAGAGACGAAAAAGCTATCCCTATGTCACTGAGAAGAAAATTTTACTAACTTTCTTCTTTTCATCTCTCGCCCTAGCTGTCCGCCAAACTTCATTTTGCAAGACCAGGCGGAACAAAATACGCAGAATTGTGACCTCAGGCGAGAAGGAACGACAAGGATCGCTTTTGATGCAATATTGTAACGATGCCAATATAACAACTTCCACCATTTTTGAAAGTTTCGCCAATAATACTGCAGACTTTTCAGCTATTATGTTAGTTCTTCATTTGTCCATTAAAAAAAAAATTTGTACAGCAGATACTGGTACGTTTCCGAATTTAATAAAGGGAGCCAGAAAAAAAAGCTCTCTGGGTAGTGCTGAGTAATGGGGAAAAAAACATGGCGGTATGTGCTAAAAAAGTTGTGTCGAAAACTCTCCCATCCAATAGTCATCTTTTTGTCGGTGCACCTCATTTAGGGGAATTTCCTCTTTGCGAAAAAGGGGCCCGAGGGGTAGGGAATAGAAACAAAAGTGTAGTTTGGGAGCTGAGGAGCTGTTTGGGAAACCAAAGTTGCGTCTCCGCAGTTTCAACTTGGGCGCCACCTCTCCCAATTAACCCCAATTAGGCAACTTCCCAGCCCACTGGATAAACAACCCACTTGTTTCGCCCGCGAAACTTCGCCACCTATCGATTCCATTGCCGAAACACGCCTCATGCCATACACCTCATGCCATTCATGCATCTGCTCAAAAGGACTACAATATGTCACAGCAGGATTATCATCATCATCATCAAACATTTTGGATAATGTAACATTGGGTGATTAACGTTATTTAATATATTTGGCTACTTAAAGCACTTCATTACTGCATAGTATGCAAATTTGCATCAATAAGCCATTATATTATTCAGCCTTGTTTGTATGCATATATTAAAATGTACTTTCTCTTACAGTTTGCACATTTTCTCGAGGCACGTAAGAAGTAGGGCTAAATCAATTTATAGTGTAAACTTATTATGGAGAAAGTAATTGGAACATTTTTTCCCCCTTCCCAGTGAAAGACATTTAAAGGTCTATAAAGAGAAGGGTTTCCAGCAAAAAAAATCTTGAAGTTAATATCCGTAAGGGAATGACGCCAATCAGATTCTTAATTAGCTCCAATGGGGCCAATTGATCGTTAAAAGGCGAGCACCCACCCCTCCAAAGAAATAAAGAGTCGGGGAGCCAGGAAATGGAAGGGTAGAAAAGGAAAAGATAAGGGTCTGCTTGCACAATTCATCGTCTGGAGAGTAAAAGATAATACAGTGGGTATAGCGAAGGGGGAAAATTACTGCAGAAAAATCTTCAGCCTTGTGTTATTGAATTGTGCGTAACAATCCTAATAATATGTGATCATACCAAATATTGAAAAAAAATCAGGCACGATTCCATAATGTGTCAATAACTGACATCACGGACGTCTCGCTGAAAGTCCATTTTCATGACATATGCAGGATTCTCAAAACAAAATCTGTCATCTTGCCCTTTCCACAGAAGCCAAAGAAATTGCAACGTTATATTGCAGTGGCAGATGTCGCCTTTCAAGAACTGAGTCTGACGCTATTTTCATATGCCAGCATGCTACTGACATATCAAATTTGGATTTTTGTGACATCTGCCCTTCATGCGGGATGTGACATTTTTTGTAAGCAGAGGTACACTGAATAAATGGCGATAATAATTCCCCTTTAAACCCTAAAATGTGTATGCGATATTTAAAATAAGTTGCTCATTCAATTGTGGTAAATATACACTGTATGCTGACAGCATCAGGGACAAAATATCACCCTTCTTCCCGAAGGCGTCGCAGCTGCTAGTTTATGGAAGCTTTTCAACATGTTTCAAGTTCATGCGTAATTTGATGTCTGTCGCTCGCTTTCACACATTTCATTCACACATTCACATTTATTATTGTTTTCCCTCTAATAATTCGGACTCTATATGAACAAGTGGTTACATACTGTCACGCTGCGGTTCCTTTGTTGTTTGAGTGACACAAGCTTACTCAGTGACAGGAATTGTGCACAGCAACTTGTTTGCTACAACTGCTATGTAGGGCGTAAAGTATGGCCAAAACCATCACAGCTAGTGCGATTAAACTAATATGAAAAATACAAATGATAAATAACAACAGTGTCACTATATGGGAAGAAACGTTGGGCTGATTCAAATATGCGTCCTATGTCAAAAGGACATTTCAACTGGAACACCCTGTGTATGTACGTTTAATTTCCCTATGTAAACAACATTAAACTCTGGGAAATGCTTAAGAATTTTCTGCACACCACAAACTGCCTCAGCGTCACGTAACAAGTCGCTTTACGTGTGCGAAAGTGTTGTAACCATAATTCTATCTTTTACATGCGATAAAGATCCGCCATAAGAGGTCCTCCATAAAGTGCGTCAAGGAGATTCTTGCATATTTGACCCTCCCTATCGCCATGTCACGCATAGTCACGCAGAGCTAATACCTCTTTAGAATGGTATGTCTCGACTCTATACGAACAAAAGTAGGTCTATAATTCGCCCACCCTAAGAATTTTTCTAAGGTTCAACAGTATGTGTAGAGTTTCATCTTTCTTATGTGATAGTTACAAAATAAGTTATTTGGCTATTGCTATAACCCTATAGTGGAAATCGAGACAAAATATTTAGCTGTTACATACGTATGTTCTCTCATTATATCAAGACAAAAATGGACACTCCCAAAAGTTATATACAGTTGTACAGCGTGATTTTAACCGGAACTCTGATCAGTTTCAGCAGAACTACCTCCACAGCCGTCCAACCAGAAACAGTTACAAATTGGTTGAGTTTTATTTAATTTTTTTTCCCCTGCACATGCATTTGTTCAGCATTCCTCCGGAAGCCCAGGTCGATGACGTGTCCTATACCGAAGGGCCCGACGCTAAAATTTGTAAATTCCATTTCCTGATGCAGCACGTGTTCACCCCGATCTCATTTAATTCGTATTCGTGGGCCATGTTTTGAAACAAGCTTCAATTGATTTTCGACCCACGTTCCCGAATTTGCACCAATTTTCTCACGCCTCTCAAACCGAATCCTAGTTTCCAAGCAATCAACGCGAGCAGAATAGCAAACCCTACCTGGTAAAGAAAAAGTGCAGCTCAATATAAGCTACCAGGCTCTAGTCTCTACAAAGGGTGTATATATATAGAGTGACAGTTTATTGCACCCATAACAAAGCCTTTGATAAATCGGAATATGGTGCCTGTTATTCCCTGCCAATATGGAACTTCACAAAAACACAAAAGAAATATGGAGGACGATTGCGGATGTAATAAGCAAGTAGGGTCTATTATATTCATATTTTCAATCGCCTTTATTTTGGTAGTTCATTGCCTCACGTCATCTTTGGTTTTATGGGTTTTGTCGCTTCTACATCACTATAGCTTCAAGTCCAAAAAAAACCTAGTTTCTGTTGAAAAACACCCCTACAGTGCTGCCTAATGTCTGACAAAAGCAATGGAGCAGGCCTGTCGAGGTGCTGCCCAATCCTATGGAGCAAATAAGTGGCGAGAAAAGACAGGATAAAAGTGCGTCGCTTTTTATCCGGAAGGTAGAAATGAATTAGACGGCAAAGCGAACGTGTCGATACGAGTTGGGAATGTGAGCCTTAAGGAAACAGCACCTCGCAAATTGGCTTCCAAGTTGGAGGCCAATCGTATATAGTAGAAGAGAGATTCCCAACCAGGCATGTCCCCCTTTTCCTCCTCCTGTGAAACCCCCCTTTCCTACCACCTAGGCCTCCATCCCCAGTGCACTTTGGCTGTGCCTCAAACGGATTATGGGATCCCCTAAGGATGCTGCCGAAATGGACCTCTCCGGATTTCCTCCGATTCCTTTTATCCGGAGACCAAGCTTCCAGTGACGTCACATCTCAACGCCACTCCGCCTATATCGGACATGACACTTCTCCTGCACCCAACAATGCCGACTCAATTTCCAATCAGGCTCGGTCTTGTGACTCGGATATACCAGGTGAATGCATGTGATGGGAGAAAAATGTTGAAAGCGCACCCACGTTATTGAGTGTCAGTATTAGGTGTCACATACACTAAGCCAAATGTTATGTCACAATAAGCATGATCATACTTAATGCTCTCTTTACAAGATGTGCTTATTTATGGTTATCTTTGCTCTATAGATATACAGTGCACCTCCCACGGGCTTACATTGTTTACATTATTCATGGGTAAACAAAAAACAAATGCGGTTATGTACTTTCGCTAGGTATCATCAGAAACAAAAACATATTCTGCAAAAATTCATATATTCATCCCTAGATATTTGGTCTATACTGGAATAATGCGAATGTTCCAGATATTTTGTACGTATTGTGCGTGTGTTTCCACCTGTGGTATCCGGAAGCATCCCGACAGCGCCAATCCTACGTGGAAAACGTAAACTATACACCATCCCTGCGCAACAAAGTCACATATTTCCTCCACTATGACAGTTTACAACCTCTGATACCTGAATCTACAATACCCTTCGCGATTAATAAAGACCTACACATCACGTTTCCTCTCTGAAAAATAGTCCCCACTCAGGGATCCTATATGGATCCTGATACATCTCTCTCTGCCGGTTCAGCCGATAGATAGCCCCAGAGTGCATGAAGGGTCGACTTTGAAAAACACGGCTGTAAAGTGCAAGTGGTCGAGAAGGATTTGGGCTGAGAAAGCGGCAAAGACAAGGGTTGCTTCCCCAAGTGGGTGACTTGAATGCAGAGCACGTCTCTCAAAGTAGGAGAAGACCTCTTGGGACGCATTGGGGTGCCCGCAAGATGGCTCTGAGCTGCAGCACTGCGACGGAGCAAGACACAGCAAGCCAAGCCATGCCCGGACACGTCCAGCACTAGGGCATCGCATCGCCACCCTCCGACTAAACTGAAGGCAGTTTGTATAAGTGCCAACAAATTGCACCCAATCGAGATGCTGATTGGATGGGGTGCAGTAGGAATAGTCGAATGCGGCAGTCGGCACGTGGAAATGGTGGCAAGTACGGCCTCGGCTAATAAACGACCCGCATGGGCATTGATGCGCTACAGGTACCGGTACCGGTATTTAATTCGGCGTCGCAGGACAAACCGGCTCACAAAGGTCAACAACTGATATGAGCCAGTATTACACGCAGAAGTCATAACTTGAGTGGCTAAATTAATATGAAGCTCCATATAGCCCATTTGTTTATTTTGGCGCTCGTCAGTGTCAAGACTGCATAACATGCCACGTGCGGAATCAGTGGCATATGCGTGTGTTTCATAATTTAGCTCGCATCCGTATCGATAAAGTTTTCGAAAGCACTCGCCTTCAACTTTGGA
Source organism: Catajapyx aquilonaris (assembly GCA_000934665.2). Classification (NCBI taxonomy): domain Eukaryota; kingdom Metazoa; phylum Arthropoda; class Diplura; order Dicellurata; family Japygidae; genus Catajapyx; species Catajapyx aquilonaris. Next base: position 122,587 of record KZ538133.1, read on the forward strand.
GTGTAGTCATGTGTTCCATTGAAGTGCCCATTAAACTGGCTTTCCAGCGATATATGTCACTCACTTCTATACACTCGGCGACTGGAAATGAGCCTCCGCCAGATTTTCATGTCGTGTCATGAATATACGCTCTGACTTGTACTGCTATGTGTACTTCAGTATGAGGAGATATAGTTGGCTAGTTTATTTTCATTGTGGGCGGATTACTTTCGTGACAAGCAACGTGGCAGCAGTATCAAACTTTTTGAACAAATTCTTGTTTGAAACAAACTATTGGTGAATCACTAGGATCGATCCTTCGAACTTCTTGAAGAATGAATGACATGCCCAGCTCCTCCTTCCCTGTCCCCTTGGGCTGTCCCATGAGCTGGAAGCCTCTCTAAAAGAATAGTAATAATGGTGGCAAAGTAAATATAAATGGCCTATAAGTATACTCGAAATGAAGCACTCTTTGCATCTTATTTTCACGGATAGGCCTACTATGGACATAATTAAATACCATTATAAATAAGCACATAATATGGTTCTAATATTATTTTCATGACTAATGAGAGTCTCCAAGCACAAAAAGGGCAGCTTGTATATTATTTTGTAATCATGCATCTTATAATCGTAGTAATTTATGATACCTTCCATGTGGGGCATATGCAACTGCTCTGTTTACACCATGTGTCCAAAAAAACTTTAGTACTCTACAAAGGTAATAAGCATTTTCAGACCAGATCAAAAGTTTGATTTGCGCACTATTATTAATGAATTATACGATTGCTTCATGATGACGTATTACCTTTATTCTGTAAATATCAATCTCTATCATTAACAGTATAGTGATATGTCGACACACCCAGTATGCAAAACAATATTAATTTCTAAGTGTGCCTAATTTTCTGCCAACTGTGCCCTGATTTGAATGTGTCCTGACTTTCCATGCCAATAAAAACTGACGATGTGCCTGCCAATGTCTCTCCATGCGGATGTTACAACTGTCACCGTTTTGTCATGCCTTTTTGAACTGGATATTTTTACTGCACATTTACTGTAGCTGTTGCAAACTTCTGACCCCTGATAACTTTTGCATACTACCATTCTAAACTACAATTGACCTCATTTTGCCAATTTTAACAGAGTGAATTCATACGAACATATCTCAACTAATATGAAGCCAAAGTTCACGCCTTTGCAACTTTTTTTAAATTATGTTGTTGACGCTTTTTTGCTCTTAAATAATGGAAATATGTATTCATATCATATACATATTTTAATTAATAATTTCAAGATGGCGCACCACACATCTGGCAATCTTGACTCAAACAGATCCGCCATATTGCTTTGTAATGACGTCGTAGCACCTTCTCAGTATTCATTCGCGTATCCAACCAACTTTCCTTTCGAGCCTCGTTTCTTTTTACTTTTTTATTCTCGTTTTTTTACCTTTTTTTCGGGCCTCCCTCGCTCTTCCGGATGATTGAGAACTTTTTTCCTTTCCCTAGAGAATAGTTTGGTTCCCAGGTCACGTGTAGAGAGGAGGGAAATGGCGCCCGGATTTCCCGCCCCTTTTCGAGGCCACTTCCTAATCTCCAGTTTCTCTCTGGTTGCCCGGATTTTAGGCGAGAACTGTGGTTGTTGACTACACTGCATAGTACACCCTATATGTTGACGCATTTTTTATAAAAAAAATCCATGAAATTTTCACATTGCTTTGTAAGCATATACGAGTCATTGGCTATGAAATTCCCTTTTGACCTTACTTACTGAACTTCTGAAGACACAACAGATCACCTTCGAGTCCAATGGTTTGAGTCAACCAATCAGGACTATGTTACAAAAGATCGCACGATTTCAATCGGCTATGGAGCGTCTATATGAAGCACCCAGTGAATGAGCTGCAGTGTTACTGTAAAAGGCTCGTCTGTTCAAATTGCCTCCAAAGGCAACTTGGAGCGTGCAAATGCATAATTTTTTGAACGTTTGATTAGCTGTGAGCGTGCGTTTCATCAACTTGAATGCTAGGGCGAGAATGAAAACATTTTCAGCAGATGACTTACCCATTTTTTTCGGCAAAATGTAGGCTAGTTATAGGAATAGAGGACCCACAAGAACGAGCATGAGAGCCTTGTTATAAACATTAATGACTAGGCATTAGCCTAGTGTATAGGGGACGTTGTGACAGCTTGGCACAGCAGGAGCAGAGGGTTACTGAACCACTCAGCATCCCCTCCCGCTCGTACCATTCGTGTACCCAGAAAATGTAAACATGCCGAAAAAGTGTACCCACTCCCTACAAAAATCATCATTTGGGACTGGAACAATATTTCAGGCCATATGCAGCCCACGATTCGACTCTGGCGAGTATGTCGCAATGAAGCCAGGAAGTACGAGTATTTCAGCATTGTCGTTCATTCGTTGTTAATGTGCCAAGAAGTAAACATAATTTCATATGAAATACCGTTCACCGTACTTTAAAGGGAAAATCATAATAAACGCAAGGTGCACTTTAGGGATACAACATTTACAGATGGGCAGCCTTTAACGTGTGAATATTTGAACCCTGATGTTACGAACTCTGAGTGTGAATTTGGTACCCGGTTAGACATCTCGTTAAGCATTTAAATGACATTCTGACCGCTAGGTTACGAAAATAGAATGCTATCCTCTCCTGAAATTGTAGCACTGTTACTGAGACAGTTCGCGTTAGCTTATAATTCCAAACAGTCATGAAAATAGCTATCTACACAATCTATAGTCAATGAATAATTTAGACTTTATGCAGCTGTAGAAATATCATCGGACGACACAGTAGTAATTTTGTATCTTGCGATTACAGTAATTCTATGCAAAACTCGTGAATATTTTACCAAGTTCGAAACTACTTTAAAAATAAAGCACGGGCGAATGCAAATGGAGCTGAACTAGGCATGAAATGGGACGGCACGGTTCGAGTGGGGTAATTTTGGTCATACCCACTGGAAGAACTAGTCTGCCAACCGTGGGTATGTTTCCCATGATACGTGCCTGGTAATGTGAAGCTACTCCGCCAGTTGGAAGCATGATGACGGCAAAGAATTACATGATTCCTGTATTTTGGCCACGAGCATGATTTCCTCGCCCTTTTACCAGTTTCATTAAGGTCTGACGAGCCATTTCCACGTCATATTATAAGAGTACTTGCCTATTACGTACATAAAAATGTTAATAAAAAATCGAGTACATTATGCACATTATTTTTATTGTGATTTCTATTCACGATATCTATATAAATGAAGCCGTTTGTGAGTCTGTCTATCTGTCCGCCTGCCAACCGTCATTTGCCTGCCATCTGTGCTCCACCCCCAGGCCGGGAGAGGATGGAGGTGTTGGGGGTTCACTACAGATGGCAGGCCAATGATGGTTGCCGTTATGGTTATACATGCGGGAGAGGTGGAAGGTGTTGGAGTAGGAGGATCACAGATGGCATTGGTGGGCGGACATACAGAACGACAGACAGTTGACGGGGCAGGTGTTTTCCCTTCATTCATTTCTTCCCGGGCAACGCCGGGTGCCGCAGCTAGTATACAGGGTGTCT